>VZTU01026648.1:44810-213256 GCA_013400835.1 Zapornia atra
TCTGCTTCCCCCCCCCCCCCCCCCCCCCCGTCAAATAAATCCTCTGTTAAACCTTCCTTTGTATTTCTTTAAACAACTTATAAACACATAAAATTTGGATGACACTGCAACAGCATTTTGAAGCATCACTTATCCAGGGAAAAGGGAGGACGGGGCTTTGCTTTTAATTTAAATTTAGTTGTTTAAAAGCATGTCAGTTGTTTAGGAGTGAAACAGCATCAGTTAGACACAGTCCCACAGCTCAAGTCATAGCCTCTCTCACTGGTTTGTATTTTATGTCCTGGCACTTTTCATATGCTTTCCTAAACCCCCCTCCTTTAGGGGAAAGTTTATTTGGAATGCACAGGATGATTAAATATGCAAATACTCCTGATAATCCTCAAGCTAAATTCATTTCTTCCAAGGGAGTAAAAAGAATCCCACTTCTCCCCAGGCACACATTGCTCAAAACCTAGCCATATCTGGGCAGAAGATGCACACAAAACATCTAGACCATTTAACACATCATATTTAAAATGAAAAAAAACCAAACAAACCACCCAAAACCAGCATACTCATCACTGCCACCACCTCCCAAAACACCAAACCCAAAACCAAACTCTAAATTAACGAGGCTACCTAAGGCCAATACGTAGTCCCATTTTCTCTGAGAATACACCACCACAAAAGTGCATGATTTCTTCTCAGTAGAAAAGTAATCTTTTGGCAGTAATGCAAGACAAAGCAGTAGATGTTAAGCAAAACTCCTTTACTATCTTCACACCAGAACTCATTTGTTGACTCGCACTCCCCACTGGGAGGTGAGCATCCCGGTGTCTCTCACTGGCATTTATCTAAAAAAGCTGACAGCACTTAAGTTTAGTTTCCCACCACCAAAATTTGCAGTCTGTTTGCTCCAAGCAGCTCACCAAAGGCACCCATAGCCAGTGCTGTGGAAGAAAGACGTGCCGAGGAACATTTTTTTTAGCAATCCAAAAGGATGGGATCATTTATAAAGAAAAGCATAGAGCATGGACAACAGTAACAGCACAAACACTAATAAAAGCAGAAAAGGCATGCTGATTTTCAGAGCCAACAGCAGAGCAACTGGGAGAACGATTTCTGGAAGAAGCATTACATTATAAAACCAAGCTGATATGGACTATGACCTGCCAATAAGAGAGTCTCGTATCAAAAGCTTTAACCCATACAAAAGCACCCCAACATCTGCAAGGTGTACTGTTTCCAATCCTAAACATCTTTCCTACATAAGCAAAATAAGACTAAGCCAGCACCTGATTCAGATGGACACATGAAATGACAAAGGCTTGGAAAAGCCAGTGAGCCACCACTAACACCATAAAACACCTCTGATGAACTACTTCAAACACTTAGGCCAAGCAATGGAAGGAAGCAAAGGAAGCTCAACCGAAGCTCAAAAGCATTTCTAACAGTGCTAGATGCAAATTTTGGGATCTGATCAAAGTTTATCAATATCTGAAGTGTGGGGCACAGGGGGAAATGGCCAGCCCCTTCTCAGTGGTCTGTGGGGACAGGACAAGGGGCAATGGCCTCAAGTTGGAGCACAGGAAGTTCCACACCAATGTGTGGAAGAACTTTTTCCCAGTGAGAGTGACAGAGCCCTGGGACAGGCTGCCCAGGGGGGTGTGGAGTCTCCTTCTCTGGAGATATTCAAGACCCGTCTGGATGCCTCCCTGTGCGACCTGTCCTAGGGACCCTGCTTTGGCAGGGGGGTTGGGACTCACTCTCTCTTGAGGTCCCTTCCAACCCCTACGATTCTGTGAATCTGTGAATTCAGCCCTTACTGAAATATTCTGGAGAGCTGTAACCCTTAAAACGAAGGTCTCGGGACTGTCACAGCACCACCACCTCACCTCAGCACATCCAGCTAAGGCTCAGCACAGATGGCCAGCAGCCACCAAGAAGCCAAACAAAAATCCTGCCCTTTGGCAGGGACCTGCACCTGGGCAAAACTCTTCATGACAGCTGAAAAACAAATCCCACTACAAACAGCTGCAGAAAAGATGCCACAATAATTGACTGCTTAGGTGATGAAACGGCAGATGAAATAGTATGTTGACAAATGTAAATTAACAAGCATTGAAAAAACATTCCTGACTGTACTTACACAATGATAAGCTGTAATTTAGCTATTAGGGCTCAGAAACAAGAGCTTGAGTTATATGTAATTCTGCAAAAAACATCAGCTCAGTGCTTAGCAGAGATTAAGAAAAGCAAACAAAGATCAAAAATATTCATATCGCTGAATGCTTCTCCTTTTCTTGGAAGTATTTGCTCTTGGCCACTCTGCAAGCAGCCACTGAGAGCTAGATCCCTGATCTGACTCAGTAGCACCTTCTGCTACGAGAATGGAGCAATTGGATAAAGTGACTGTGGATTAAAACATTATTAAATTTCCCAGAATTTTAATTTAACAGCATCAGTACTAGAAAGGCTATAAATGCCTTTTTGACGGTTGCATACTTTACTTACAGGATGAGCCAGATGGGTCAACAAAAACTGATACTAATTTGGAAAGGTTTATTGCTGTATATTGCCACTGCAGGTCTAAAGGAAGCAAAATACAGCATGCTAAGTTTTCGATAAGAAATCTGATAAGAATTTATAATTTTTATAAAATTTGATAGGAAACTTTTCTTTTTCTAGGAACTGAGGTTTCTCTGGATCACGACCAACGAGTCGTGAAAAACCAATGAGTTTTTTAAGCTAACACAGGAAGCAGCTTGCAGCAATCCTGTTACTACAGGTGCTGTTGTGTTACTTGTTTGCTTAAGAAATCCTTTTCTTGCTTCCTGTTTTATAGCACGCAGATTCCAAATTATAAATCTGCGATTCAACTTTCTAATGTAATAAGAACAAAGGTTCTGCAGCATCCCATGAACATTTTGACTAGCTGTCATATTTTTTTTCCTTCACCACATCCAACCAGGCATATGAAGAACGATAACTAAAGCATATTAGGAGCTACAACTGTCAAGACTGAACAAAATAGAGAAAGACAGGGTTAGTCCTGCAATATTGTCCAGAAAAAAAGCCTCCATAAAATAAAAAGTTCATGGAAATCCACTCACATTCTGTAGCAGCAGAGTTGTCCTGAAAAGCTATTAGTTTAGATAATCTTCCACAAAACCATAAACCTGCATTTCTTACAGCATATGAGAAATCAAGCAAAATTACTAGGCAGAAGTTAGTAATTCAAAGAGTGTGACTAAGCTTGATTAGCTTTCTGCTAAAGTCATTTAGAAATGTACACATTTTCTTGGTAAGCAATAGTGCCAATGGATTATTAAAACTGATCGCTTAGCTGTGTTACTATTTATGAGCTCAGGAATTCCACTACAGCCTTTTCTAAATATGGAATTGGTCTGAAAAGCCACAGTAATTTCAAACAAAAATGATACATACTTATGAGGACAATTTCTAAACCGTGCTTTTTTATTATGAAAAGCCTGATTTAAATTTTTTCTTTATTTTTAATGTACCAGTTGCCCAGTGATTGGTATATTCAGATATTTTCATGTTGAGGGATTGAGTCAGTCTCACATGCAAACTCTTTATTCAAATCTCTCACACTGCAAGACATAAGAGACCAGAAGGTCCCCGAGTCAATTGCACAAAGACAAACAACTCAGCTTCCTCTCATGGGTGCTGGTGCTCTGATATCCAGATGGAGTGGGTCCATTTCATCTTGGAAGGGGCTGTCTCGTAGCAGCCTTCCTCAGTTTCACTGTCTTGCCCAGCTACATCTGCAAAGCTAATTGCTCTGCCATGATGCAGAAATAAGCCAGCCACCAAAGCTGCATTAATCAAAAAGGGAATTTTCTAGCAGAGTTTTTGGTCTTGTTCTAGACAAAAGAATCAGAGCTGGTGTAACATAATATCCTGGCAGCCCCAACAGACACCCTGTCTCTCAGATTCGGATTTACAAGTAGACTTGACTGGAACCATCCCTTGCTGAGTGCAGAAAACAGAGTTCCTTAAATAGCTGATCTGGCAAGCACCACTCATTCAGGCTCATCTGGCAGAAATAGCATCTGCAAAATCACTGGGAGTTAATAACGCATTCATCGACACTGAAAATGACTGAAAATTCCCTTTTCACTTATTATCCTACCTCTCTAATATGTTTTAAAAGGAACTGTAATTGCCATTGTGCACTGTTGTTAGGAAAGAGAAGATCAAAGCCGCTCTAAAGCAGCTGCACAGTCCCATCTCTCTTTTGCTCTTCACTAAATAACAAACGTGTGCCTTGAAGTGATTGCTCCACAGCGAGAAGCGACTTGTGGGAATGAATTGCAATGACCTTGGGTTGTTTACTGGGGAACTTATCAGAGCTACCACTTAGGCAAGCGCAAAAGAGATTTGATGTAAGCAAGCCCGAAGAGTTATATCTAGAACAAATAACACTGTGTCTTCTAAAACGCCGATGAGGCCCCAGAAAATACAGTCCCTGCTTCCAAACTTTATTATATTCAGCGATGATTGCTTGATACGGTTCACATCTGATCAGGGGGTGTGCAAAATCTTTCCTAAGAGAAATGCTAATGTCAAGCCTATTTCCAATTTCCAAGTACAATAAAAATAAAATAAAGAAATACCCAAATGTCCCCTTCTCTGGGTTTCCTGCCACCAAGGCTTCAAAAGTGCAAGTGAAGTGGCTGAAATGTGAAAATGAAATACAGCAACAAAAAAAAACCCACCACTGGAAGTCTCTAGGAAATGTTAAGTGTGTCACCTATTTGCAAAATTTTAACAAAGCTGTTAATGGCTTTAAATGACTATAAATATAAAAGAGTAATGGGACATAAACAAGAACAAGAGCCCTAAATAACAACAGAAACATCACCTGACTGAATTGCTAAATACAGCTTAACATGGGTTTGATTCACTGGTAATTTATGGGTGTTTTATCTTTATGAATATAATAACTAATAGGAGCCATAAATAAAGATAACAAATGTTAAATATGTATTACTGTAAGTTGTGCTGTACAAAACCCAAATATTTAATAACCCTAAATGATCCACATGCCAAAAAAACCAAACCAAGTTAAAAAGGCATTTAAAAACAACAGCCACCACCACCAGTTTCTCCTTTCCTTGTAACCACACGTACCCTTCAAAGCAAATTAGGGCGAAGGTAAATCACAGCTTTCTTGCTGAAAAACATGGGGAAAAACAAACCTTTGAAGAACGAACGCTGTATGTAATTTAGGTACTGAAAGATACATATTATAAAGTTAATAGCAGTGAAAGTATCAATGAGGAAATGATATATGCAGCAATTTTTTAATTTCCTCTTACGCCAGCGGGTAAAGGGGCAAAATACATCCAGTTTTCACCGTTTCATAATAAACAGGCAAAGCACAGCTCAAAGGAGCCTCATTAAGGTGAGTAACTTTATGTGCTGTCTTTTATCCTTTCGTAGCCTGTGCGGTCTGTTGCTTAAATCAAATTACCAGACACTGCGTGAATTATAGATTACTATTGCATGTAGCTGGCCCCGCTATGGACAAGCTGAGCAGTGACTCACAGGCTAGAAGTGGAAATGGAAGGGTGATGACCTGAGAGCTGGTTAGTAACTAATAGCTTCGATTCAGCCAGCTGGATTACTTATTTGATAATCCCTAACTAGCCTTTTCCCAAAGACGAATATCACTCCATTGTACACTTCCTATATGCCACAGCTGCATAACAAATCAATACAATAAAAACAATTGATTGCCTATGTGATATTAGCTCCTTAGCCTCGACTCCACCTAGCAAATCAGTGAAAGAGCGTGGTTTTACCAAAAACCACATGGCTTAGAAGCTGTGCTTTCCTGGAGGAATAAATTGGAACTAGCATCTTTGTATCTGATTCATAATTCTGCTCCATCTAGCTGTAGCCGACTTACTTGGAATTACAAACAGCAGAGATTCAGTGTGTTCCTTTCCCCACAGTATTTAGCTGTCAAAGATACTGATCTAGAACATGCATTGTTATTTAGCCTTTTAAAAGTTTCTATAGTTGTCCTTCCCCCTGAAAAACAAGGCTTTCTTTTTATGTCTGACCCTTCCAACGCTAAGCACGTAACCAGGCTGTGCCTTGTGAGTGCCAGCTGGTTTGGACCAGTACAGGGACAGGAGGCAACCCAAACCTACAGCAGAAGTAAAAACTCATCCTGCAGTGAGGGCAGCACTCTCCATCCACGCAAAAAAAAAAACCAAACCACAAACATATCCTGGTGGCAGGACAGGATCCCCCCGAAAAAGATGCTTCTGCCCCTGCCACAAGCTGCTTTGCCAGTGCTTGCCCTGCCTTGCTCTTCCAAATTTAGGATTATTCATCACCACCTTATAAAATAATGTTCTGTAAATGCTCCCAATCTCCCATCTCTGTTTAAAAATCCCTGTAACATCTAGCATCTAAATACACATTGCAACTAAAAGGGTAATTTATGCCCCAGTGGTTAGTAGTTTAGATGGCATCACTGCCATTCATATGGTAAAGATTTTTACATCCTAAGGAATACTGAGAGATGCTAAAAACATCATTGGTGGTTTCATTTCAACCTCACCTGCCAGAGCACACGAAAGTTCACAATTACATTTTGCCATCTACGAAACTGCACTAACAAAAATACAAAGCATCTATTACACATAAAACTTTAAATATAGTTTTATTAAGTACCTATTCTCATTCTCAGAGGCTTGTGGGAAGGGAGAATTGTTCCACTAATAAGCAGACCAAAAATAAGAAAAAGCTTTCAGTGTTTACCAAAAGTGCTAAATTCAAGTGGCATTTTCTAAATTTTTTTCATCTCTCTATACAGATCTTTCATGGAAACTTTTTACTGCTTCAACACAAAAGCTGTTCTTTAAAAAAAAAATAAATTAAAACATTAAAAAACAGCACGGAAGTCACTAATGTTTAGTGCTTCCATTAAATGAGAGTAAAATAAAGAACATTTAAGAGCCTTGGCACTATAGGGTTTTTCTCTGTTTTCCTTACATGTCTTGTCCTCCATTAAAACCAGAATGTGAATGGAAGTATCCAAGTCCATCAAGTAAGAGGACATATCAGCTAATTCTGTGAGAAAATTCATCAGCCAACAGTTATCATGAACTGTAGTATTGGGACATCAAACTACTAAATTTTTTATAGCACCCATATAACTGCTCTTAGGATCATTTATTTAAAAAAAAAAATCACTGGCAACAAATGCCTTAAAAGAAATTCTGTCTTATATTCTCAAACCATCACGCAGAAAATAGCAGCTACACAAATTTACATGGACTTCAGCCTTTCCAGTGACTGTCGCTAACGAAATGTATGGCATACCAAATGAAACGGCTTTGCTCGATGAAGGCTGTGAGTTCTGTGAACAGAGAACCAACTGGGAATCAATATTCTAATTCTCAATCATATAACACACAATGATGGACAGCTCTGTCAAGCTCATTAATAATAAAGCAACTGCTGATAATTGCTCCAGGTTTCAACCTCTAATTAAAGCTAAGTGGCTCTATTTGCATATAGTAAACAATAGAAGTTTCTTGCAACCCCATTCCCAGAGGCCTTATCAGCTTCACAAATACAATATCATTAAAACTTGAATGCTAATTATGCTTAATTTCTCAATGCAAATAGGAGTAATTCACTGGATATTTAGGTCTTTCTTGCTCAGACTTTGCACTGTAGTTTATCTAAATGCACCCTAGACACTTACCAAAAATAACGCACCAGGAAGAACAAAACATTCCACCGCTCTCCCTTCTCCATCATGTTCAATAAAATGATGTCAAATGTTATCAAAAGCACAGCGATAAATCGAGCAAGGTAAGTCAATTAGCTCTTGTCTTCCATCAGTTTATCTGGGTAACAATGTTAAAAAAGCCTTAATTACAAACACTTCAGGTTCAGCTATTGTGCTGGCGTTACAAACGTTGGTAATATAATTAAAAGACCTTTCAAAACTATCCTTAATTTAAACATTGTCTGTATAATGACAAAAGCAACAACAATGTGGAAACCTGCATCTGTTGGGAAAGCGTGCAAGATGCTTTAAAGCTTCTTACAATAACATACTTCTAATGCATTCGTAATCTCTCCTTCAACCTCCCGTGTCGACTGTAAGAAAAGAGGGAGCAGGGGAAAAAAAACAAGTAGAAATCATTTTTTCCCCCTGTAAAATAGCAGCCAGCACTCCAGCAGCCTCAAGAGCAGGCAAAGAGATGAGCTTTGCATGCCTGCCCGCACACTGAGCCTCCTACAAGTGCAGCCTACAAGCATAGAGGACAGTGACATGCACCACGGTGATGTCTGAGGCCTGTATGAGCAGCACCAAGAGGCAAATGACTCTTCTTCAAAGCAAAAAAACCCCACTGCTCAGCAACATGTGCAGTCATTGATGCCTGAGATACGCTGTTCGGTTAGCTCAGGCTTTTCCTATCCATCTGCCTCAGAAAAGTCAAGGGTTTTCTCCCATCTGCTTCATCACAAAGCTCCGCATGGAATGCAGCGTGAGCTTCTACAGCAGAGCAAGAAGTCACCTAAGAACAGCTCATCTGTGGAGACTATAAAGATACCAGCACGACACTGACAGTGTCACTGGCTAATTACCGGCTCTGAATGCGCCAGGGAAGAGTTACAGTTTTCTTCCTGCTGCAATGAAGGCTGCAGTAATGAGTCGGGTTATGAATTCCATTGACAGTCCCTACTATTTTTACATGCATCCCACATGTAAAAGGGCTTCCACACTGCTCCAGACAACACCAGTTAAGTTACAGGTGGAAAGCGAGTAATTAGGGTTCAGAGACTGCCATTTCACAACAGAACATCATGGTGAGAGCAGCAACCTTCACTTGCCATGGAAATATTTATTTATGTGGTCCCTGTAGCATCACCATGACACTGCTGCCACTGCTTTGCGTGGAACCGTCTTCTCCAGCCTGCCTCTGTCCACAGAAGTCCATCTGCTTTCCTAAGGACAATATAAGCCTCCAAGTACTACCATGAAAATATTTACTTAGTAAAGCTTCATTGTCCTCCCCCCTTCCCTTTTAGAGTGCCTCCATCAGTTGTTTTTTTTTTTCCTCCTCCTCTTCCTGACCTTTTTCATAGAGGCTGTAACCCTCAGGTGCCCTCACCCAGGATCTCTACCAAACCATCCAAGCTTCTGTTTTACCTTGACCCAGAATTCATTTCTAAAATAAAAATAATAATAAAAAAAATAATCCAATACTTTGTATGTATTCTGCCCTCTTCCAGTTCCAAGGTATTATGACTCAAGCTACAGATCACCTAATCTGGTAACCTCATTTTTTACTTTTTAAATCACATTATCCTTCACTCTTTCAATTCCTGTCAGTGATCCTATAATCAGAGCTCCTCTAGATTTAATTTTCTATCCCCTTAAGTGTGTCTTTTTCCATGCTGGACACAACTACAGGAACATCTCCAAGTTCATAAGGTGCCAAGGCTTTTGGCCTCCCTCAGTCAATTAAACACGACACAAAGCTTCCCCCATGAAGCTCACACCCGTTAGCCTGTCAACACGCCTTCACGTTACTTTGGTAGGAATAAAACGTTAAACCAAGACAAGCAAAATAAAGCAAACATGAGGTCAGCCTTGGTTCTCTGTGCACACTGTATTACCTGCTATGGTTTATGAATCTGAAATCTACCCCATGTCAAACATTTCCCCACAGACCGAGCATCACACCGAGCCAGGCAGGCTTAACTCCTGCCGTTAGCCCTCGCTACACATCCAAGCATTTGCAACTTTTCCACTGCTGGGGCTTTGTCCATCACTAGTCCTTAAGGGAAAAGCTGCCTATTAGCTTTCAAAGTATATCAACAGTTTTGTTTTTTAAATTATTACTTCCCATAAGCCTTTGATCGTTTTTGTTACATTGAACTGATTGCAAGCCAGGGACCTTCAGCTGCAATAAACATGTTTAAATGGCTCGCAACAACAGCTGAGCACTTCTGCAGTGAGACGCCAAGTACACAATGATTCATGTCACATTAGATATGAAAATTTATAGAAAGTCATGTAAATCTTTCTGCAGAAACTTAAGTTTTTGACACTTTTTGCTGCAGAATATTGTCCCACTTTGATGATTTCCACTGATGTTGTTTTCTAACATCAACACAGTGATGTGTGCTGTACCAGAACATTTACCAATCTTTCCCTTCTCCGGTCTGAAATTCAATTATTACTTATTGATTGCAGCCTTTCTGCCAGTTGAAGTTGGTTTGGGTGCTGAGAGTTTACAGGATTTACTTCAGATGCATAACATGGGAGCTCAACTCCAATAGCTTCATCTGAGTCCAAATTTTTCATCCACAGCAGCTGAGGGGGGAAGGGAGCAAGCACACTTAACGATCAGCCTATTTGAAAGCCAAACAATTTCTAATTTTTTTTTGTAAAAACAAACATTTCCTAATGTATACTCAGGGATTGCTCAATGTCATCCCATTCAAGAGCTCTTGAAAGATTTTATTTCTCCTGATAATACCTCAGAAGAGGGTAGGGGTATAGCTGCAAGCCTACTCTTCACTATTAACAGAGCCTGATACATTAAAGGGGTTCATTTTATTTATTATTCAGTGTAAAACATCAGAACAATGTATTCTGGAAGAGCTTAATAAACTAGAAACACATTAGAAAAACCTTGGGAAAAATAGGAAAGTGGCCTACTTGATATATACCCTTTACTTACAGATTTCAGGCTTTCCTAAATTTTACAGATAAACCCAAGTTCTTATTCTAAGTGAGCTATCATTTGACATGACGTTAGCTGATTGACTCCAGGTCTGGGTCTTTCAGGACAGCATTTTTCTTGACACACACAGAACCCACAGGATTTACAAAAAGATCTCCTGCACCATCCAAAGAAAAAGAAAGGGAAAAAAAAAAAAAAGCAAGCAAAAGCTATAGCTTACCACCCAGAGGCACAGGTTTCCATAGATCATTTTAAGTCAAAGGTCTGGACACACATTCATAACAGTTAATGTTTTCTGTCAATATAAACCTGTTCCTCTGCCAGTTCCACTGATGGGAAGACCTTAGGACTATTCATAATACCACTATTGCTTACTAATTTTTAGAGAAGCAATTAATTTTGATCAGTTGCCATTTCTCTTAAGAATTTCAACCTTTTTTACAGGCAAGAAGACACTAAGATGAGATACACAAAGGTGGGCACCCCAGTCACTGCTCACCTTGGCACTGTCATGCTCTCAGCACACACCAAGGTGAAGACTGTGTTCACAAATCAGCAGCAACACAGTAGCTCTTTCTAGGATAGGTTTGAGCATCAACACCTGTATGTTCATAACGTAAAAGAACACGGAATGGTTATGTGACTAGTGTATACTTTACTACAAATATACATGTACACTGTTAGGAAGTCTTTGACTTCCCAACACCTGCCACCAGTCCCACTATAACTCCAAAGCATCTGCTTCTAATTAGTCTTTTCCACATGCATTCATACACATTTGTAAGTTTGCCTTGGGTGGGATTTTTCCAGCTCTTCCTAAGCTATGCTAACATTGCATTCAAGCATTGCTGTCCATTTGTTACTCTCCCTCTTGGACTTTAATGCTGAAATAGGGACTATTCACAAGTCAGAATTACGAGGGAAGTTATCTTTAACTCACAAAAATCTTTCACAATCCAGCCCAAATTATCTAACATTTTATTTGGCTGGAAATGCTTTTATAAAGTCCAGGCTGTTATTTATGTACTAGCAAGGATTTAACTTTGCATTTTATACTCCAAAACCTTTCCTGGAGCCTGTCATTTAACCCAAACTTCTCTGACACTCCTGTAGCATTCCATTATTCTCCTCCAACTACCTCATAAAGACTTGCAAGGTGCACGTATTTGTTTTATAAACCATCTCAGCTCTCCCTCCTCTGGCAGGACTAAGCACAAAGGGATTCAGTAGAATGTCATTTTGTTAAATGATGCTTTGCACATTTATTCAGAGAAGCCTTACACTTGGGGAAAACACAAGGGATGGTTTTCTTAACAAGGAGATAATAAAGAAAGATGGTTTCATTTACTTAAAGTACATCTGCACTGCAAAGGAAAGGTATGATGATAAATCGTACTAACACATCCCAGCTACCCAGTTCAGGGACTGCAGGTGGTGCAGCTGTGACAGAGCTGCTCTTGGTTGAGACTTGTGAATATTTAGCCAGCATGAGCTAAGTTATTTCAACTGCCTCTGGTACCTAGAGAAATCCATTAGATGTTGATGACACTGGACAAGGCCTTCCTAAAATGAATCTAGCTTAGGCCATACGCGTGAGAAAAAAGGCCAAATATCCCCCTCCCAACTACAAATGAAGGAGAGAGACATAAAACAGTGAAACAAAGCACAATAAGAGGTGATGAAGAACAGCAGCAATTCTTGCTTCCAAAGGCATCGATCACCAGCAGTTTTAATTAGTCAACAGTGCAGTAGGTGATTTGGCTCAGCATCCTTGAATTTATTGAGCAGGTTGCTCCTACCACCCGATTACAAGCTGTAGTCACCACCATCATCAGGCCTAAGTAGAATTAGCTGTCACTGATGTCATTAGCTTCTGGGGGTGAAGTCCTGACATTAAACATGATGGATATGTTCTCTTGGATGGCAGCTTATTTGAATGAACCAAAGTCAGACAGTGCCAATACTTTCAAGTTCTTTAGTAAAACACTTCTTGGACCACCAAATAATAGGCAGGCTAGTGAAATTGGTTTTTATGACTCCCAATTTTTAGCAAAATTTTTACATTTGATTTCAAATATACCTGGACATCGTGCCATAGGCTTCTTTTCCTGAGAAAGCAGGGAGCTACTTTTTCTGAACTGGTGTACTGAAAACACTCAGGTATTAACACTGCATCAAAAATTCAGGTTATGTGCCACACTCCTCATTTCTGTGCCAAGGCCGCAGAGAATAGACACGTTCATGGGATAAATGAGAATCTTTCTGTATCTGCTGTCTTAGGTCTGGATACAACTTTTCTTCTATATAATGTAACTCAGCAGCTCTGATAGTCAAAGAGCCCTGATAACTTTGCAGATAAATCTAAAGGAGTGAAATAACGAAGATGCATGAGAATACAGAACAAAAAGAGAGATGGAGAGAGATAAGGGAAATGGATAAATAAATGTCCTATAGAATTTAACATTATGAACACACTTTGAGGAATGAAAGAAGGGACATACATAAATACTGCGAAGGAATGGAGCTACAAACAGCAAACATAACACTGCGCTACCATCCAGCGAGACCTGGACAGGCTGGAGAGCTGGACAGGGAGAAACCTAATGAAATTCAACAAGAGCAAGTGTAAAGTCTTGCACCTGGGGAGGAATAACCATCTTTATCAGTACAGGCTGGGGGACGACCTGCTGGAGAAGAGCTCTGTGGAGAAGGACCTGGGGGTCCTGGTTGATGACAGGTTGGCTATGAGCGAGCGGTGTGCACTGGTGGCTAAGAGAGCCAATGGGATCCTGGGGTGCATCAGGAAGAGTGTGTCCAGCAGGTCGAAGGAAGTGATCCTCCCCCTCTACTTTGCCTTGGTCAGGCCCCACCTGGAGTATTCTGTCCAGTTCTGGGCTCCCTGGTATAAAAAAGACAGGGATCTCCTGGAGAGAGTCCAGAGAAGGGCTACGAGGATGATTAGGGGCCTGGAACATCTCTCCTGTGAGGAAAGGCTGAGTGAGCTGGGACTGTTCAGCATGGAGAAAAGAAGACTAAGGGGGAACCTAATTAATGTTTATAAATATCTTAGGCATGGGATGCAGGGGGAATTGGCCAGCCCTCTTTTCAGTGGTCTGTGGGGACAGGACAAGGGGCAAGGGCCTCAAGTTGGAGCACAGGAAGTTCCGCACCAACATGTGGAAGAACTTTTTCCCAGTGAGGGTGACAGAGCCCTGGGACAGGCTGCCCAGGGGGTGTGGAGTCTCCTTCTCTGGAGATATTCAAGACTCGCCTGGACGCCTATCTGTGTAATATGAGATAGGGACCCTGCTTTGGCAGAGGGGTTGGACCCAATGATCTCTTGAGGTTCCTTCCAATCTCTATGATTCTGTGACTCAGATTGCAGTAAGTAATAATATGATCTTTGGAACACTGTGTTTTTCTGTTAAAGAAAGCAAATATGGTGCTACAGTACATAAACAAGGGAATTAGAATGCAAGGGAGACATTAATTCAGCAGAAAGTAAGAAAAAAAATGACAGTTTGATGACTTACATTTGTCATGGTGTATGTGAGAATAGAACAGATAAGAAGCGGTCTAACAGGAATGCCTGCATGTAACAGATGCATGAAGAAGTGCTTTGCACCATTGTGTGCTTTAGAAAACAACATTCTCATCTGCAATGATCCCATTGGAAAAGGCATTCACACAAGGACTTTGAAAGGACATAAAATGAGAAGTGAATAGGAGACAGAGATTTAAGATCAACACCAAAAACATTTTGGTAACCCAGAATCACCAACAGCAACATCTCCTCCTTCTGCAGAAGGCAGGTACGTGATGAGCATGGTGACATGTCACATCTAATGCACCCAAGCACGAAGCAGCACATTTACAAGGGTGGCCAGAAAGGGATCCAAGGCAGGCAAAAATAAAAAATGTAGGGTGGTCATATTAAAGCAGCACCATGTCCTTACATCAATCCTTAGGAGGATTAATTCCACTGCTACTATGTTAGCAAGGTTTCCTGCACAAAGCCTAGCTGTCTATGCCTGACTTGGGGAGGGATGCATTCCACAACAAGGAAGACCAAGAGGTAATAAATATAAAAACTTGTTGGGCTCATCCTTTGTTACCTTCTATAAGGTAAGGCATGTTTGCTGTTCACCTCTGTTCCCTGCTTGTGCAAAAGGAACTGTGCTGTGTTGATGGAATTGCAGAGTCTGGATTGGTGGTTCAAGAAAGACACATTAATGGACAATTCTGCCCCAACACCATTTAAGTTTTCTTGATGGAGGTAGTCATCCCAGGTCCAGACTATGTAATTTGGTATGAACAAACCCATTGTGTCATGTCTGCTCCTCTTCTGGAACCACACAGTTGTGTGGAATAGACATAGGTCAAGATTTAGTTCCTAAAGATTAATCCAGCCAGTGTATGTCAGAGAATGGTTAGAAAGGCATGACAGCTTATAAGAGCCAGTGATACACTGATTTGTTTCCTTAGAAAAAGTTTACTATGCAACATATTCTATATTCCGATGTGAATAGAATAAGTAATTTCCAGTAAGTCCATGAGTGAAGTAAACACTCAGCCTAGCTGCAGTCTACATGTGTGCTTGCAGCTTTAACTTGGGCAGTCATCTTTCAGGAAAGAAAGGCATAACAAGAGAAAATAATATTTAAAAAAATCATTTTCCTGGAATGATCCCAATTTAAAAATTCTCTCCCCCTTGCAATAATGTCCTTCTATGGCGAGCTGAGGGTAGTCATGCTACAATACACATCTTGTCTATCATCATTCTCTTCACCAGAACTAACTCCATGTGTTATTTTTGCTTTCATCTGTGGTACAAACAGATCTCTAAATCCTAACTGGCAGACATCACTGGGAGCTGAGGAGCAAATCAGCCTTGAAAAAATTAAGGCTGCTAAACTGTTTTGCTTGAATACGGACTGTGAGTAGTTTGTATTTGATAGGAACAGTTTTTCAGATTAAAGAAATCAGTCTTTCAGCACAATAAAATACGGAAGTACCAGACATATTACTTTAAATAGACCCATTTTACTCTGTACAGGCCTTAAAAGATAACACGACATCATCATACTGGAGCAATATTAAAACACACCTTGGGTAAGGGTATAAATATTGTAGCTGACTACTGATCATTCCTATTTCTTTATTTGTACCTATAACATAATATGTCATTTCTATTGGCTCCAAGTGATTAGCAGCAATTCAAGGGAACCTTGTTTAACAACCTGCAAGCAAAGTTGATGAAAGCATGCCCCTTCTGTTTGTTTTTCAAAATTGCTTTCCAATATATTTCTTCTGATCCTAAACAGATATTATGCTGTAATTAAATACTTTTCTTAACCTAGTTAAGTGTTGACACCCACTTGATATGCAAAATAATTTATGCATTTAATTTCTTGTCTCTTTGTTTTAAATTAGCTATGCAAATTTAAAAACAATGTGCAAAACACTTTATTTTTTTATTTGAAAAATGGCCTGATTTCAAGTAAAGTAGAAGATAGAAATTTCATACCACAGTTTACTTTTTACATAGATGAATTAAGGCAATGTTTAAAAAAAAAAAAACAAACCACAAATGGGATGTACAGAAGCATCTCAAAATTGTCATATAAAAAATGCCAAGTGACAGGGACTTTGTGAGCACTGCACAAGGCCAAAATGCAGCATCACATGTTCTTTTCCTCACCATTAAACTGCAAGGAAAAGAAATACCTGGTAGTGGCAAGTCACAATGTACCAGAAAGCCCTTCATACATTTCGAGGTATCTTGTAGGGTACCTCCACCAGCATGGAAAAGCTGTGAATAAGCATTTTCTAATTCCAGACTCCACTTTTGTTGATAGAGAGTCACTGCAGTCCATTTTTAAATGAGTAAGTAAAAACTGACTGTTGCAAGCGTCATTTTCTGTTCCTGCTTTTGCTGTGATCCCCTTAACAGGAATTGCACCTTTGCAGCACAAAGACTGTCCTTACAGAAGAAACACAAGCCCTCCTGAAGAGCCTACAAACTGCAAACGAGACAACAGGGAACAGGTCAACAGGAAGAAGTAAATGTAGAAGGACAATGAAGACTCTGCAGAGCCCGATGGCCACCGCCCACCAGTTCTAAGGGCTTTGTTAGGCACCTCTATATGCCATCAACTTTTTCTCTGAATTTCTATCAAGTTCTTCCACACTTGATCCAAGACAGCTAAGATTTGCATGCAAATAAGAGTCCCTCTGGTCTGGTTAAAAAAAACCAAAACTCTTTTTTCTTTTTTAATCAAAATGAAGATTTTTTTTGTTTCCCCCAGTACAATTTACTCTGTACAGAAACATAAATCATTCTCTTCCCTTGCACTTTATGGTATAGGCTTTCCAGCAACCCTTAGTTTCTATGAGCTGTCTCACAACTAACATCTTGGTCCATAGCTTGACAGATATGTACTTTGTCCTTCGCTAATGAGACAGTTGCCCAATTATTGAGCCAACAGGGAGCATTTCTAGAAAGTTTCGTGCTTTTTAAGCACAGGATTCCCACAGGGTGATGGGCGAATTATCACACCTTAAACACATCACATACACAAACTCACAGAATCTGTTCCTCAACAAGACATTTCCTTTATTTATTCCACCAGTTCAGCGGTGTTGGGGTTTTTTTTAAGGTGTACATTCAGTGTTTCATTAAGCCCAACAAAAATAATAAACCTTTCTCCCTCTTCCCATCACAGAATCACAGTGTCACAGAACAGCTAGAGCTAACACCACAGTGCAGCAGAGAATCACAGAATCGTAGGGGCTGGAAAGGACCTCCAGAGTCCAACCCCCCTGCCAAAGTAGGTTCCCTAGGACAGGTCACACAGGGAGGTGTCCAGATGGGTCTTGAATATCTCCGGAGAAGGAGACTCCACACCCCCCTGGGCAGCCTGTCCCAGGGCTCTGTCACTCTCACTGGGAAAAAGTTCTTCCACATATTGGTGCAGAACTTCCTGTGCTCCAACTTGAGGCCATTGCCCCTTGTCCTGTCCCCACAGACCACTGAGAAGAGGTTGGCCATTTCCCCGTGTCCCACACTTCAGATCTTTAAACACATGAATAAGATCCCCTCTCAGTCTTCTTTCCTCAAGGCTGAACAGCCCCAGTTCACTCAGCCTGTCCTCACAGGGGAGATGCTCCAGGCCCTTAATCATCTCCATAGACTCCGCTGGACTCTCTCCAGGAGATCCCTGTCTTTTTTATACCAGGGAGCCCAGAACTGGACACAATACTCCAGGTGGGGCCTGACCAGGGCAGAGTGGGGGGGGTGGGGATCACCTCCTTCGACCTGAGACTTCCTAGCAATGCAATCCTTGCATTAAAGCACTGCTGTTACCTCTTTGCACTATGGATACGGTTGGCCGGGAAATGAACCAGGCAGGTGGAAGGGCTATAGCATCTTTAGTGCCACTCAGTACAGTATATATGCCTCGGCACCCCGAGGCCTGTCTGTCAGTAGGAGCTCAAGCACTTGCTCAGTTTGGGGTTATAGGTGATCCTGCCTGTACTCCAAACTCCTGAACATCTGGGAGGTGGGGGGGAAAGTAGTGACAACCCTATTCAGGAGTAAAAATATCATACTTTAAAAAAAAAAGAACCACCACATCATTACTATTACAACAAATAATTTCTATGGGGTACGTTGCTATGAGACATACTCACAACTGATCCACGTACCCCTCTGGCATGCTCCAGCCTCTCTTGGCCATAGGAAACAAACCCTGACATATGTTTCAAGCATCAAATAAACCAAATCTGCTTCCTGCAGGGAAATAGATACTGAAAATATAACTGTATGGTGGCAGAAACAAAATTTAAATGGATTATTAAAAAACCAGACGTGTATGCAAGTCTGAATGGTACTGTAGGTGGTGTGTGTGCACCCTAAGTTGGTTATCTTCTCAGCATCAGTACAAAACTCTCCACAGTGAGAAAGAAGGGTAGCCAGGTAGCAGGAGAAACAAAGTGAAGGCGTTCATCTCAACAGGAGACTTTCCCAGTGGCACACTGGCAGGGTGGTAAAAAAAGATTGGCAAGGGGGAAAAAATAAATTAAAAGTTGTGCAACTGTGTGACCAAAACAAAACAATAAACCATGACAGAATGAAAGCCATTTTTAAAGGAGTTCTGCTCATAGCCTAAAGCAAGGTGCACAGCCAGCTCCCAGCGTGACCAGGCCACCTGCCTGTTGCCACAAGGCTGCACCAGCCTTGCTGCTGGAGCTCAACTCTCGATGCATTAAGAACCCTGGTTTCAACAAGTGCTAGCAATGGCTCATGTATAGCCACTGATGGAGCCAGAACTTTCCTACACATTTTCCCAATGCTTTACCATCCTTTCCAACTAGGAAACGCCTCAATCTCTAACCTAAAATTCCATGCCTTTAGACTTTTACTTCTTGCCCTGTCCCCAGACAAGTTATTTTTCCTCTAACGCTAGCAGTGCTATTGATTTTTTTTCCCTCTTTCTCTTCTCACCTACAGACTTCTATCCTCCTGACTTACATAGCTTTTTCACTCTGTGTGTGGTGGTGTTTCTAACTCCATAATCACCACTGGCAGAAGCACTGTCTTCCAGTTCCCCACACTAGACAGAGTGGTCCAGTTAGTTCTACTGAAGTAGCACAATAGGCAACTTCAGATCTTTTGTTGCTCTACAGCTGCTCCGTTCTTGGTTTTCCCCCTGACAGGGTGAGGTTATCAACTTGCTTCCAGCTCATGATCCACAGCAAACTCCAGCCTGTTCTCCAAGGAACCTCTGCCCAGGGCTACAATCATTTCTCAACCTTTGGCAGTTGAACAAGCATCTCTGTTTAGGTGTAATGATTTTAATTGGATCTTGCCGAATACATCTCATTTAATGAAATCCTTGTTGAAGCAACAGTATTGTGATTCAATCTGCCAAGAAAATTTGGAAAGAAATGGTTGGGAACACATGCAGCAGGTTCACCTTGGGTTAACAACAGCATGGCCAGCTACAGCAGTTCCTGTAACCAAGAGGAGAGGTCATTGCCTCCTCATCTGATGAAGACAAAAAAACCAACATGGTACTCAAGCAAACTTTAAAACAACGCAGTGGCTCAATTTTAAAACATATAATCTAGAAACTATCTAAGAAAATAAAGTATCAAGAAAAAAAATGAGGAAGTCTAAGCTGGGAGGAAGCTCAGCTTGAGCAGGTAAGATCAGTCATACCATAGCTTATAAGTTAAGCAAGTGTTTCAAAGAAACAAATTAAGTGGATTTATGATGCTGCGGAAATTTCCTTCCAAAGTAAGTTTTCTGATTGATGGATATGAATCTATAATCAGAAAACCAGATGATAGAATAAAGTCAACCTTTAGGAATTTTAGACTTATAACTCATTGCTATGGCAACATTCTCAGCAGGAAATAGGTTTCCTTAAAAATAAAAAATAGTTTTTAAAAATTACTTTACTTTTCCTTAAAACATAACTCTGCATCATGAGAGAACAATGCAGGTAAAGGCAAGGCTATAAAACAATCTATTAGACCCATACATTACAGAACACCATTCTAAGTGCCTCTCCACAGTTCAAGTAAAATTCCTCTTTGATGAATTTTATAATTTGGAACAGGAGTTGTTGAGAACACTCTGGCTTTGACGCTGATATTAAAAATTTAAGTCCATGAGTTACAATTGAAGATTCAGGCATCTCAGGAGCTCAACGTGTGTTCACTCAAACAGCTCAGCCTATCAGAAGTACGCCTTCCTTTCACAGGTAAAGGCAAATACTGAGAACATCGGGGCATAGCTGCAAAGCCCATTTTTAAAACCCACAGTTACAGGTGAGGACAAATATTTCTATCAATTAAAAACACAATTCGGTTATTTCTGAAGTGCTATAAATGGGTGACAGGCACCTTTCTTGATGTATTTTCATGTTGCTCTGAAAATATTAATAGGTCATGTACAAGTGAGCTATACTAGTACTGGTGCTTACTTGGTTGATACCAGGACTACAAATAAAATTAAGTGACCTGGATTTGTGAAACACACCTACAAAAAGGCTACAAAAGCCCAAACTCCCTGTCTATTAACTTAATATTTCTGAGAAAAGGCTATTTATCTCACAAATCCCCCAATACTACTTCCATTTAAAAGCACTGCATACGCACAGCTAGTTACAGGCATTGGGTGCGCCGATTTCAGACCTCACGAAGAGGCACAGTGTGGATTTCTAAAGGCGAGCCCTGACCTTATTTAGCACACTTCCATAATAACCTTAACCAAAGGGCAGCATAAGCTGAGTGCGCAGGAGAGATGCGCTTTATCTAGAATCAAAACAAACAACCTACTCTCCCAGAAATATCCCACTGTTACGGGTCACTAGGCATCCCACCGCCTAATGATTGCTTTTCCACTTGACCTGGAGATGAGCAAGCCAGCCCTTGAATAGGTCCTCTTCTGAGATATTTCTAGATGGCCTTTTGCCTTTATGTACTTTGGACAGAAGGAGCAGGGTGGTTGCAATGAGAAGTAAAATCCAGCTAAGAGGCTTTCCTCAGAGCAGGAGCTTTCCCCTTGTGCATTCATAGCACAAACATCCAGGCAGAAAGACAGGCTGGTATTTTTGGTGTGGCTTTTTTTTTTTTTTTAATGTAGCAGCAATCAATAAGGCTCTAGAATAGCATGAACTGTAGTGATAGAAGAAAGTCTGTATTTTGTATTTAACCCTGTTTAAAGACGTGGTGGCAGTAAGCAGACCTCCCTTAAGCAACTCACAAAGCCACATTCTTTGGGGATTTCCTCCAGCCCCCACGTACCAGCCATAATTCTCCCTAGAAGTGGAGGTCAGAGAGCACAGTCTAAAGAAATGCTTCTTATTAAAAGCTTTACAATTCACCCTCCACCAATACGAGGCGATCCAGAAGATTTCCATGCTGAGCACAGTCCTGAACAACAGCAGAGCTGTAGTCCCAAATAACATTTCTCCATCTCTGTAACCATCGCAGAGGAAACCTGCCTTGCCTTCCAGGTGAGGTATCAGCACCACCTTCCCTCACCTTCGCTGCAAACACACTCCAGCCACAATAATGCACAGCATTTATATTTTAATTTGCTGTGTCGTTCATCAAGTGTCTGCTTAACTTCAATCCCAGCTTCAACTGACCTCAAAGCAATTGAGATTTCTCCCAACCACAGGCAAAATCTGCATGAAATATGTGGCAGGAAAGCACCTGACAGTCAGAAAAGTTCCAGGGTATTGGAGAGCTTCAAAGCAGCGTATGCAAAGTAAAGCAGGACAGGAGGTCCTCTAAGAAAGTCAGAGCACACAGGGTAGATAATTTCAAACAATGTGCAAGCAGGAGACCGATTTAATCCCTGAAAACAGTGATTACAACTCCCCCAGTCTGCCTGATAACCCAACAGTTAATTGGCCTGTAAGACTCAGTCAGAAAACCAAGAGAGGAAAACAGAAAAAGTATCTGTTGGACTATGTTCACCAGTTCTTTGTTCAGTGAAGATGTGGTGCCTGTAATGTATTCTCAGTGTTTCCGGCAGTGGAGATGTAATTGATGCAGAATAGCAATTGCTACTAGTGTGCTGATAAGATCAACATCAAAATATAATTTTTGATGTTACTAGGAAATTATTCCAAAGATTTAGAGAAACTTAATTTGCTTAAATGCTATTTACTCCTAAAATATACTCTGCTTATTACCTTATTTTCTCCTGTTGATCTGTACCAATTTAAGCAGAGAGAAAACAAAAACAATGTCTTGAGTATCCTCTTAACTGGAGGATTGAATAAACAATAGAATCAACCAACACAAAAGGTTCACCCAGAGCCAACGACCACATAGTCAGACAGCAGCTCAAGTGTCCTACAGTAGGTACAGCTACACAAACAAGCATGAAGGAAAAAGTGACACATGTTTATGGGAAACGTCAGATAACAAGTACAAACACAAAGGCAGGTGGAGTAGATGACTGGACACACGTGCTCTCTAGTGTGAAAACAGCTGGTATAACATTGGAAACCTCAAACTGAACATAAAAACTTTCAAAAATGGGCATGGGAGATATTTAAATGCCAGGGGCTGTTTGATTTCTCTGTCAACAGCCCTGCAGACTATCAGATTTGTTCCTAAGGCTCTTATTTCTGCCTTCCTGGCTTGCAAATCCTCACCATGTCTGGGCTGCTGGCAAATTATGAAACTTGGCAATCAGAGTAAGCAGCATTTCATTATATCCCCTCATCTGGGAACAGGTTGCCCAGAGAGGTTGTGGAAGCCCCATCCCTGGAGGTGTTTAAGGCAAGGTTAGATGGGGCTGTGGGCAACCACGTCTAGTGAGGGTGTCCCTGCCCACGGCAGTGGGATTGGAACTAGATGATCTTTGAGGTCCCTTTCAACCCAAAGCATTTGATGACTCTTTGATCCCATTTCTGGCTTTACCCATCACATCTTATTTGCAATATATTGAGACGACAACATTTTCAATGGAGGATCCAGTGACTCCCCAAAGAGTTCACACACGGTTGCTCTCATCCATGCCTGGGCACCTCAGACACACAGTTAGTACCAGCCACACCATTTAATTGCCCTTTTGTTATACACACAATGAGATTCTTCTCTCCTCCCTCCAATAAAGCTGCATCTCACAATTTACACAGTATTTCCAGATCATCACTTCCCTTCCTCAGCACGCAAAAAATAATCCAGGCACATATGGATAAGTGAGTTTTGATCTATTCTGAATCTGATTCCTGTTCTCCCCAGTCCACTTTGAACAGAAACTACAACCTCTATGGCACCTGTCATTTCTCTACAGGCATCTCAACAATATCGAATACTGAAACAAAACAAGTGACTGCTGTAAGCACGTCTAATTTGAGGCTTATTATTCAGGACCATTTCTTCATTATGCTGGTTTTACAGCACGCTTCTCCCTTCAACTATTTGCAAACTGGGTTATTTTTCCCCCACCATATGCTACCTCATATTTTCCCCAGCCGAGTTACGCTGTAGCTGTCAGCTCGGGTTCTGACCTATCTTCCACTCAAGTGGAGGCAAAAAACCTCCCTTCTGGTGCCATAGTGGATGCTGGATGAGGTTATATGCGCCGTCTCTGTAATCAATTGTCATCATACATCTCTGTCCTTTTCTAGTGTTTGCAACGCTGCCTAAATGTGGCATCATTTGTAAATGTAATTAATGAGCTGTTTGTGTACTCTTCAAAAATCATTAATAACGATATTAAATTAAGTCACGTTTAGCAGTGCACCTTGAGTCACCCTGCACACTTCTGCCCAGCTCCATACATCGCCATTCATCATCCCTCTTCATTCATAACGCCTCCAGCAACTCTAATTCCTATGACACATTACACGTTCAAAAGAATTTGAACCGTGCTATGCACCCCCTCCCCCACCCCCTTCTGCATTAATTCCTAGAGTTGCTGTCCTTTCTGTTTCACAGATAAGTAACACATTCATACTGTTGCAATCCTTTCATGCCTTCTTGCTTCCTTCTCACTTGATACTACTCCAATGCTTTCCGGTTTAGTTAATTCATTTAGTATACTATGACTTACTATCTTCAACACCTATTTATTTGTGTGTCATAAATATCCAGCTTTTCCTGCCTTTGCACAGTACCTATTTTTAAATTCCTCATTTTCCTCTTTCTTGTGCTCATTTAATCTTCTTGTTAGAGGCCACCAAAACACGCCAATCAGCACAGCTGATTTGCTCTTCTTTATTTTATATGGGCAAGCTTCCCCCTCCCTTTTGCTTGTCTTATCCCCACTGTAAATATATCTGTTACCACAATCTAGTCCACCCTCACATATTGCTTATTCAAGTCAATTTGAGTACTTCCCTCTACCACATCCCGGCAAGCCCCAGAAGTCTTTAGGTATATTTTTTAATTAATTTTCTTTCTTTTCCCTCTACTGCACTGGATCTTGTGAAAGCCACTCACATTTTGCATTCTTTTCTTCAGACTCACAGTAATCTACTGCTCCTTAGCTGAATGAATTATACATTTTACTTTGCTCCAGGCTTGATTTGTTCATTAGGGTAGACACTCAAGTGGCCTTCACTTTCCGAAGCATCACCGAAATCACTGGACTTAGGGCTTTTCAGAATGGTCCATGATCTGTCATGTGGACTTTAAAATCCATATTGCTGGCTAAGCTTCTTGATGCTGGTATGAATGAATGGCTCTTGGCTCCTGTCCAGCTTGTGCAGCTGTGTTCTGCAAGTCTGGGTGTTATTTTTTTATCTCAAACAGGTGCACAGTCAACAGATCTTAACCAGCAAGGAAATAATCCAGTGCTGTTTTCTCCTGTGGTCATCTTTTCTTACTAAAACACCAGGCTAGTTTTCATAAAACCCAGGAGTATGACTACTCTTTGTTATTCCACGTTAAATACCACCTAGAATGTCCTAAAAATCACACAACCCTTACAGATGCATTACCAGCACTGAACACCACCCACTGAGTTTTTCCTTTTCCATTTTAATATTTTTATACCATTTCATTATTATACACACAGTGTCCTGTTTCCCTCCCTCTCCCCCCCATGTTAGGAACATTATTCTCACTAAATGCAGTGCCCCTAAAGCAGCATGTAATTGCCCTGGGCCTCTAGGCAGGAACAGGGATGAATGTAGTAGCAACAGCACTGAGATCTTACTAGCTAAAATTAGAATCACAGCAGGACAGAGAAAAATCTCTATATGTTCCAACACTCCTGGACAAGAGTTCAAAAAGTGCCCCCTCCACAACCCAGGTTGCTTTCAGTTCTAATGGATGTGCATAGCAATAAAGACAACAAACAACAACACCCAAGTAACACCTAAACAAGGTACCACCTCTCATAGCTGGATATCAGCAGAGAGAAGGCTTCCAGGACAGCATTTTGACAAGTACAGAGAGGACTTCAGCAACAGAAAGGGTGTGAAGAGTGCAGTTTACTCCAAAAAAGAAAGAAAGAAAAAGCATTATTCATCATATTTAGCTCTGAAGGGTACCTCTAACTCAGGCTCAAAGCCCTGCACCCATCCTGATGCTCTCCTCAATAAGCTTTATTCTCCCCTTCCAAGTTTTCAGATGTGAATAGTTTCCCCTTACTATTATTTCACCTTTGATTCAGTTCACTTTTTTTTTTTAACAGCATGCTTTCTAAGTTGCCAAGCATACATGCCATCGTATCACCAGGCAAAATGACCCAGAAGATGTGAAGTCCTGGCCAGGTGATAACTTCCTCCTTAGTTATAGATTTAGGGAACTAACCCAGTGATATCTAAGGACTTTGACCTCGACAATTTGAGCTACAGAATCAAAGCTCCAGAGCTGGAGAGGGAACGACTCCTTTGCTCTGTGGACTTGGACAGTCTGGCCTTTTGAGGTACACAAACATTACTTATATGTCAAACAATCAAAAGAACTTTTATCATTCCATGAAAAATCACGTAACAGGCTAGTGTATGGTGGGTTTTGGTGAGGGGGTGCTGTAAACATTGCCACCTGACCAATATCTTTGTTTTTAAGAAAAAAACATTAACAGACAGAATAAATAACAAACTCATCTCTTCACAGCTATTTAGGAAGCAATTATCACACACAGTTATCCACCAGACTGCTGGCTTCTTAGGCCTTTTTAAATAAATAGTATCGAATAAAAGCGAGTCATGGGACCAGTTCCCATTCCCTCCCTTTCTTATCAGTTCAGCTGTTTTTAAACCTACTATAAGGCCAACATTCCTTATCGCCTACAACAGCCACATCCCTTTTCTAGCCATATTTTGGCCAAACAATACTTTATTTTTTTGCACTTTCATACCACATACAGCAAGAATTCCTTCAGAAGCCTACAGTTATACATATAATTCTTCTCCAGCAAAAACTCCAACCCAGAAAGAACCAACGTGTTGAGCACTTACAATTGATCTGATGTTGTTTTCCTTTGCCAGTTTCAGAGAGGATTTATAGCAACTTGCCAGGTTTTCTTTATGAGTATCAGTAAGATGACCTCTTGCGATTGGCCCAACAGTATGGATCACATCTGCAACAAATCAAAAGTTAAAAAATTTAGAGATCCTACGGTGGTTTATTTGTCACAAGTCAGTCTATTCTGCTATTGTACCTAGACATAAAGGCAATAGTAATATTTTAAGAACATGATTGTAATTGGAAACAATGTAATAAGATACACCTTTGATAAATAAATCGAAGTGAAAAACAGTATTTACACTGAAGGAAAAGGTGAGGGAAATGCACTAAACAGTTGTTATATGCGTACTGCAGTCCACATGCAGGATACGTTAGATGTGTTCATAAATACACCAAACATTCAGAACTGTGCAACTGGTTGAAATCCTTAGTTGTTCTCACCCATTGAAAACCCTCTCGCTGGGAAAGTTCACTACACAAAAACTCAGACCTCTGATGGTGATACACAGGCGATCTCTTTTACCTTATATTTTAACTCTTTTCTCAGCAGCCATTTTAAAAGAACAAAAGTTGTGACCTCTGTGTGTGTTAGTTATTCAAAGAACTCGCATCAGACCAAGATGGAGACATCATGCAATAAAACCAAATATTCTGTTTGAAGAAACTTAATGAGCAAAAAAAGTACAGTCAGGGAGTATCTTAGATATGATGCCTCTGGACTCATCAAAATCAGATGCTGCAATCAAGCTCTCAAAGCGCTATGACAAATGAAGTGAAAAGCCTGGAGTAAAAAGAAAACAATATAAAAGGTATCATGATTTTATTTTTTTATTTCCACCCACGACCCCTTCACTCACTAGTAGGAAGCATGTTTTCTATAGCATGTGAGAACACAACAGGTTGAGTTACGGTGGAAGGCACATTTTTTTCCTTACTTATAGCTTATACTGCAGCAATAACCAGCGACACTGTTCTGTGCAGCATTACCACAAGCAGATTAGGCCAATGCTGGACCGCTGGGTCCCATTGGTTGGGTTTGTCCCATAAGGACATGTTTCCAAGCAACATCTGCTGTTGTTACACTGCAGAATGCTTTAATTTACTCAAATTCTACAGAATTCACACCAACATGCTTTGTCTTTGCTTATTTCCTTCCAAGTGATACCAAAGCATAAGTGAAAATGAACAAGCATTGAAACATATACTGCCTGGTTTTGGTTTGGTGGGTTTGGGTTGGGGTTTTTTTTTGATATAGGATTTTTTGAATTTTTCCTTTTTTTTTTTTTTTTTATGGTATCCAGAAAGCACTGATAACTCCATAAATAAAAGCATGTCAGAGAATCCCAGTGCCCTGAAACAGAAGAATTAGCAGTGATGGAAAACTGAAAGCCACAATAACTGAAATTCCCAAGCGCTCCAGCAAACCACCCTCCTGTGAAGTAAAGAAAAGGTTAACTCTCTTCCTTCCATTTTGATCGCAGTAATTGTCTCCAGTTGTAGGAACAAGATGGACAGATTGGATAATTTCTGTTGAGTGTCACAGCTGCCAGGCAGTGACTCCAGCAAACCCTCCCTACAGCATTTGAGGCAACTGAACCATCAAGTAGGTTTTGAGTCTGTACCCACTGATGAGCATGGTGATAGCAGGCGATTGAAACGATCAGAGTCCCTTCAAACCAGGAGCTCAGAAAGAAGAGCTCTTTACGTGCATTTTAGCTACTATAATAAACTGAGATCTATTAAGACCTAGAAAAAAAATATATAGCATAGCTAGTTTAGTGTTTGGTTCTGCTCACAGAGATAAAGTTGTGTGAGTACCTCCATTAGGGAAGGTCGTAATTTCAGACCATGCCTAGAGCAATTTCTTTCAGATTGAAACTTCCCAAGGAAAGTTTCTATTTGAAAGTGTTGGCACTTGTCAGCCACTTCAGAGAAAGAAAAAGCTTCTCTTGACTTCCCCCTCCACCTCCTTCTTTGTTTTTGAAAGTAGCAAGGCACAATTACTGAGCAAGGGGGAAGAAATACACTGGGGAATCTGATCCCAATCAAGGTCATCCCACATTTGCAGACACTAAGATCAGAGGTGCAGCAATTCATTTCAAATCCACAACACCCACTAGCCAACAAGAAAATAAAGGAATTACTATAAAGCCAACTTTAAAAGAACACGTAAAAGATGAATGAAAGAAAGAATCATGAAATATTTCCTTCTCTCTGTAAGGCTCAGTTAACGTGCATTTCTAGGTTCAGCTGGTTAAAAGCTGAAGTTTAACGGCTTAAGTTATTAATTTATTACTTCACAGCAAGAAGGAGTTTTGGGGAAACAGCCCAAGTACCAAAACTTTGCTTGGGTCTTTCCGTGTAAAAATCCCCTTGGTACAATTTCCAGAGGCGTTTCACTCATTAAATGTTTAACTCCATTCCTTTAGTCTTCCATTATTAAACACTAATTTTAAAAATTCTCAGCTCAGTAAATGGGAAATGTTTTTCTTGTCATCTTTTTTTCAGAAGCTTCCTGATTTAGCATTTTCACAGTGCCTTGTTAGCAACCCTCCACCACCACACCAGACATGCCATGTAAATAGGTAACCTTTAATGCACTTATTAGGTTTTATGTTTTAATTTTTACAAACCCATCATCAGTGGCTCTTTAGACAGGACCCTGAAGATGGTTATGAATTGGTTTATAAAACATCAAAACTATTGTAATGGTTTACAGCGTATCACTGGCAAAAAGTGCTTTTCTTAGGCCCTTTGTTATTCTGAAATACATGATAGAGCAAGATTTTACTAGCAGAGCAGCATTAATAATGCGTCAGTGTTTCATGATCAGCAGACAAACAGGGAAGTAATGATTTTATTGTTGTACTTTGTCAATAAAATCACTGTGTCCATACATTACCTAAACTATACATTATTCTGCTCAAGCTACTCCACAGTATGCTAAGGTTTGCAGGCAGGCAAAACCCTTTGAGATTATACAGGCACAAAGCAAACAAACCAGAAAATAAAACAGCTCCCACCCCCCCGCCAGCCCATGCAGTTAATATATGAGGATCAGACTTCACAGGCTGAAGCAGAGCCATTTGTTTTTAATATATCTATGAAGACTGTGTCAATCTTCCAGCGTGTCTGTCACAACAAACTTTCCTTTCTGCTCACACATTTTCCCCTCCCACAGCTGCGCAGAGCCAGGGAAATTTGTATGCTCTGGAGTCAGCGGATGGAAGAGTGCAGGTACGCTGGAGGGGGGAGCCTACAGGCATTCCTCCACCACGAAGTGAAGGGGCAGAGCTGAGGCCCTGCTACTCTGGCCACACATTACAGCAGCCAACCACAAAGGCAAACCTCTGGCACTGCTAGAGAGGACAAATTAGCGTAAAGCCCTACTTATTAATCCTCCACACCAGTCTACCCGTGACCAGAAGGAGCATCCACCCTAGAGAAGCATGCGGCCTTTCTGAAGGCAACTCCAACTTCCAGGTTGGACTTCAGTGACAGTAAAGGACCATCAGAGAACACATATAGGGATGAGTTTCACCGCGGAAAGCAAGCCAATTGCAGAGGGCAGCACAGATGGGAGCACTGGACGTTGGGACAAATACGACAGCATGAAACAGAAGCGGCCTCATCACCTAAAGATTTTTAAACTAGGGAAAAAGGAGAGAATTTCTGAAGATTTAGTTTGGCTGGAAAAACCTGGCAGAGATCACTGCTACCAAAACAGCTCCTGTTCTTTCTTAAGGTTCCTGTACCCATTTGCTGTCTTCTTCATGAGGTCAAACAGCAGCATTTCCTCAAAGTGCCATCTAATATGTTTTTCTTATTCTTCCAAACAAGGCAAACAGAGTAAGCCTGGGACCGGTCAGCTCTCAGAGCACACCGCACTCGCCATTTGTAGTAGTTTAATTTTTCTGTCAAATGAAGCTGCCAGCACTGCTTTGAAGCTTCTGATTTACAATGGTCAGTCTTCCAGCCAAGCACATTGATAAGAAACTTCATTAAAAAGAAAGCTGCAATCTATGTGTTCATGAATCACTTTATGTACACAGAGCAGCAATGTTTGCTTACATTTTTAATCATACGCTGAGGCAAAGAGCCCCAGAGGAAGGTATATTCTCATCTGGGATCAGGCCACAGCAATGGATCAAACTGCTTTTAACGCTGCTAATGAAACTGCTTAGTTTTAAACCAATATTTATAGGAGAAGGAGATCTCTTTTCCTACAGAAATGCTTCCAAAGGGAAGATAGGGGTGGTCAAAAGAAAGGATCAGCCCAGTCTAAGTTGTACCACTGTGTTTTGGAGCTCCCTTAGGACTGAAGCAACATTTTATTCTTTACACTGGCTTTTCTAAGATTTGCATTGCTCACACATGGCTCATTCGAGGAGAGCTTACAGGATCTGCTGCTCTCAGTTATTCTGTTAGAAATTCTAGGTGCCAAAGCAAGGCCCATGACAGTCAACCCCAATTTGTGTGCACACACCCCCTGTATCACCTCTGCTTGGTTTTGTTCATTTTTTTCTTCTTTTTCCTCAAAAAAACCCAAAACAAAACAACCAAAAAAACCCAAACCCTTTTGTCTATAAAACTATAAAGAAAGCAGACAACTGAATCTCATGTAGACCTCCAGATTTAGCATGTGGTTTAACAGCTGCTTGGGCATTTAAAGCATCCCTATTAGTACTTAGCCACCAGTGAAAATAAATACATAACTTGCACATTTAATCAACACAGGAACTCTCCCCACAAACTCCCATAAAGGCCAATCATAAAAGAAACCACATCTGCTGTAGCATACAAACTCTGTGTGTAAAAAGGCCAGTGAGGCTTGTTTTCTCTGGTCTTTTTTTAATAAAGGAGTCACTCCATGCATCTGAACATGCTGTTTGTCACAGCATGGGACAAAAAACCCCAAATTTTTATCTACACTGTTATGGAGAAAGGCCAGAGCAACGTGGACAAAGACAAAGCATGACTTCCAGTCACAAAAGGATAGAGAGAAGTGACTGTGCCTCAAAAACCGACCCAAAGGAAAGATATAATTTACTTTTGATGTAATTTGCTCTTTCCTTGTTCTTCGTAAAAGTGACACTAGATGGCAAAAAAAAAAAAAGCATAATGAGCTCTTCCAAACAACTGAAAAAGTACAGATAAGTTTCTCTTGTTTCTTCCCTCGCAGCCGCGAGCATGGCGCATTCACACCGCTAATGAACCAGCCGACCACAGCTCGAATCCATTACAGGTTTCTCTCCATCCCATTCACGCATTCATAGCCATAATCGGCCCATCTAGCAAAGCGCATAATGAAGCTGTACCTTGTCAATCACAGCAGGAACGGTATGAATTTTAAGAAGGGAGCTATCTCACGGTGTGCGCCGCTGAATAAAGCGAGCCCCAAAATCTGACCCTGTAACTCAGAGCATTTAGGGCTCCGTTTGTAAATCTTATTAGTTGATTTACACAATAAACACCCACTGTACCGGTGCTGAAGTTCAATTGATGGGAAATGGAATTACTTCCAGGAATATTTCTACATATGGACTATCCCTGCTCTTTAAGAATGTGTGTAGCCTCACGCTTTGGTATACAAATTTGCTCAGCTTGTTCATTTTCCATTTCTAGCAACATGCACTTGCACATAAAATACGCATTTTCAATGTGTAATAAACAACTGTTAATTTAAGTTCAGCTTAAATGAATCCCCCAGGACCACAACCTAATTTTTTTACTAATATGTGTCTACAAAACTAGATTAGCCAAGTTGAATATTTTAAATGCATGACAACATCTTTTCTAGATCGTGCAATGCTAAAACTTGCCTAAATATGACGCAGCTCCTCAGCTCAGAAACTATTTATTTGCTTTATATAGATATACATTGCATTTGTCAGCAGTTAAAGAGACAGTCTCAGGGGTTTTTTAAGGCTTGAAGCAACAAAGACCGCTCATTCTCAAGTTTGTACCTTTTATAGCTGCCTTCAGTGATTAAATAGGTGTTTTGGGTGAACCAAAAAAAATGTTTCACTAGTTGCAAAAGCTCTGATACCTAGAAGTCACTTGTGTAAAATATTGAAGCCGTTTTTCACCTAAACAGTGTTGTCTGCCCAAGTAAAGTTAAAGAATATGTTTATTGTAAACGATTAACCAACATCCCTCTCTATGGGTTAGGTGTATATTTTAATTATGAGACAGCAGAGACAGTCAGAAAACAATATTCCCAAAGGGAGAGGCAATGGATTTGCCGAGCCTGAGATGTCCTTAGGGGAGTTGCAGAAGTCTGTGCTCAATAGCCAGCATTTAGCAGAGCGCGGTCGCTCAGCATCTGTGGGAAGCTAAAAAACACAGAGAGCTTGTTCGCAATGGTTATACCACCGCCTCAACAGTCGGCCAGAGAATTCAGTCACACAAGTCAAAACCCAAGTGTTTTTTGGCACTCATGTTCTCCATAAAATACAAGGCCCAAATATGCCTCTGTAATCCCAGAGCAGTTTCCCTCCCATCAATGAACTCACAGCATCGCTCTGCCATCAGGGCCTCGCCATTAACGTCGGAAACAAAAGTAGGCTCTGTTCAGGCAGGAGAAGCAAGTGGTGCAATTAAGAGACACTACACTATATCCCAAAGTAATAGGTTTTACGAAGCAATTTAGTACTACAATGACAGATGTCAAAGCAGCGACGAGACAGACGGCCCCACAACTTCCATGGAAATAATTGCCTACATGTAAAGCTAAAAGGCAACAGCTCCATTTGGGATACTCAACGTGACGCGATACAAACGAACATGAAACGAACATGACATGACTTCACGTGAAATTACAGCATCCATGACTTGCTATTTGTTTTCTTTTTTAATCTGGACTTGAAACATTCACAGCAGAAACGCTCAGGGGCTATCCTTGTTCCCTTCTACAAATCACCTACCCAAACCAAGGCCTTAATACACCCAGGAAAACACAACAGGCTAAATGAAACTCTGTTGCCCCAAGCAGATTTTGTCCTCATCAGGTTATGGCAAACCTCATTCTGCTGTAGCAGCAGAGGAGCTCAGCCAAGCACTGTCCTCATTGAGCGGCTGGGGAAACACGTACCAAGCGACCCCCTTGACCTGAGTAATGCTCTCCACCTTTCACTGACCATCATTCTTTGCAAACAGACACGGCTAGAGACAAAGATGTTCTAAAGCTGCTTTTTTGGTTTATGTTTGCTACACACAGGACAGCACGAGCCACAAAGATTCTCTTGTTGGGAGTGAGCTTCTTTTTAGTTGGTCTGATAATTCGGTCAGTTGGTTTTCCAGCACTCAAAAATAAACTTGTTTCCCCTTAAATTGAGAGCGCTTATTTTTAAGACACCAAGGAGAAGAGTTTCAGTTTGCCATTCTACAAAAATCTCAAACTAAATGTGATACTAGCCACATAAATTCAAGATGCCTTTAGCCACACTTGATTTTCAGTTCCAATGAAAAGCTTGCAAGTATGACCCTAAAAAAAGGAGTAACATAAATCAAATAATAAAATATGCAAAAATATTTTCAATATTTTTGGGGTTATGTCAGCCTCAAGTTCTAGATTTGGAACTGAATTAATTACAGAAGCACAAATTGAAGTGAGGTAGTGGCTCTCAGTTCCTTAAAGCACAGATCCATTACCAGAGGGATCCATTTTTAGGGTCTGATCCAGTTCCATTAAAGCTGATTTAGTTACCTCTGCTCACATGCTGCACAAATCAAGCATAGATGTGCCTTTCAGAGGGCTAAAACAACCCAACAAAAGCTAACCCCCCCACACACTCTCAGTCTCATTACAAAGCTTAGTACCAGATTAATTTTATCCAGAAAAGTTTTGCTCTTGCAACTGATATTCTGCTTTCCTCTGAATAACAAACAGTGCTACAGAGCACTCTAATAATTTAACAGAAAGCTATAGGAAATCTCCCGTATTTCCTATTTTAAGGATTTTTCCTTTTCTGTACAAATTCTGTGTCGATAACATTACTAACATTTCTGATTAAAGCATATCTTATCATTTGGCTGAGATTGTTGCAAAATGCTGAAACAAAGGAAGTCATCCCAAGAGAACTATGGTAAAAGGCTAAGAAAAAAACCCCAAAACAAACCCAAATCAAACAACAACAAACCAAGCCTGACAATTAACATCTACTGTGGCCATGGGCAGTCTTGAACTGGGTCTTCAACCACAAGCACAGCCCCAGATCCTTTGCAGGGCAAGTGCCAGAACCAAGAGTTGCTGGGCCAGTACTTCAATGCTTTTTTTTCCCCTTTCCAAAATTAATGAACCCAATTATTTGTCTTTCACATAGAATTATAGAACATCAGCACAAACATTTACAAAACACTAATCTTCATTAGACCACCAAACTAACAGCCCTCAATCACGCATTAGCAGCAGCATATCCTGAGGTGCAAGGAGAGGACATTGCCAGCACCATTTCTGTCTGCTGAGTAAAGGGATACACATTTTTTAGTCAGATCATTCCAGGTAAAAAGATTTCTAGAAATCAGAATGAAAGGACCGTTTCCTTAATAGGAAGTTTTATAGGCTCCTTAAAGCAGCAATAAAGCCTGATTTAAAGTCTTAAGGAAGATTTTATTCTGTTCATACCTTCACTGTGACGCGTCTATTCCTTGATGGTGGCACATTACAAGAAATCACTTGTTTTTTCCCTTTAGTTTTTCTACCTATTGTCTTGAGAATAAAGAAACTTCCTCCTCCAAAAACTGGAGCACATCTTTTTCATATGATGCTTCTCTAACTTATATAACCTTCACAGTAGAAAACAAATGTTCTGCTATGGATTTTGCCCATCTTTTTTAAAGAAAAAAGTGATAAACTTACAAGCTCACCACTTATCTCCTATAGAAGCCAGAGGTAGCTAAACCAGCCTGAAGTACTGTGTCCAGTTCTGGGCTCCCTGGTATAAAAAAGACAGGAATCTCCTGGACAGAGTCCAGAGGAGGCTACGAAGATGATTAAAGGCCTGGAGCATCTCCCCTGTGAGGAAAGGCTCAGTAAGCTGGGGCTGTTCAGCCTGGAGAAAAGAAGACTGAGAGGGGATCTGATCAATGTTTATAAGTATCTCAAGTGTAGGGCACAGAGGGAAATGGCCAGCCTCTTTTCAGTGGTCTGTGGGACAGGACAAGGGGCAATGGCCTCAAGCCGGAGTACAGGAAGTTCCACACCAATATGTGGAAGAACTTTTTCCCAGTGAGGGTGAGGGAGCCCTGGGACAGGCTGCCCAGGGGGGTGTGGAGTCTCCTTTTCTGGAGATATTCAAGACCCTTCTGGATGCCTATCTGTGTAATATGAGCTAGGGAACCTGCTTTGGCAAGGGGGTTGGACTCGATGATCTCTGGAGGTCCCTTCCAACCCCTATGATTCTGTGATTAAAGTTTGAGTGCTTCAGAAGCTTTGGAGACCATACTAGGAAGGTTTAGCATTTCCTTGGCACTCTTGGAATACAGACAGGAGAGCCTCGTGCAACCTGTTGGTACTATTTATTGCCTCTCAATGTGGATGCACAGGGAGAAGAGCGTTAGAAATTACAAGACTGAAATCATTAAATGTTTTTTAAAATATACTCATTTTTAAAGGCTGACTAGATTTCAGGTTGGCAGTGCCACTTTAATTGCTTCATATGTGTGATAAGCCAAAGAAGTGGACAGCTCTTTGAACCGTAACATGAGACGCCATGCCTAGAAAAGGCATCTTGCTTTCTATCATCAATTTTATTTTCATTTTAGGTGGCTGAAACCATGCTAAAGCACCCTCCTGATATCAATGCTGTCCAGATACCAACTTGTGGAAAGGCAGTACATGCCGAGCATCCAGTATAAATTCCTCTGGCCATTTCCTCTCGATCTCTTCTCCAGAGATGCTTTCTAGTGTGAAAGACAGTTTCATCAGCTGGCAACAAGACAAGCACTTGGAATCACTACTCTGCAAGACATCTTAAAAGCAAACCCAGAAGATGATGGGGGTACGAGCAAGCCTGAACCTAAGGGAGTAAAGAAAAATCAAAAGACATGTATCTACACAGGTGATACTACACTGTAGGTGCAGACTAAATAAAAACCCAACAGATTTAGAGACCTTTAGTGCCCTGACCCTGCCGCCTGCATGCTTTATGAATAAACATCTATTACTTCTCTCAATGCTTCAAACAAAACAAGTAAACAGGCTAATTTACATTACTAATAGCCAGCAACTATTTTAGCAGAACTAAGTAAACATAAAGCTCGAATCAAGCCTGAGAGCAGACTTTTCACCTAGGTGAGCAAGGGTACGGTTGGGGTACAGCTGCCCTAGCGCGCTCAGTTCTGCATGCACGCAGCCGACTGGAGGCTTTTTGCCCAATACAACCAGACACCAGCCCGTGACATTCCAGCTACGGCTTGCTCCATCTTGAGACTCCTTCAGTTAGAGCCCAAGCTTACAACTCACAGTTCAGTCTGTACCTCCACAGATTGTGGCAGCAGCCTCAAGGTGGGCTAGAAGAAAAGAAGCTGTTGTCCTGGATGACAGAGCTGCATCTGAACACATCACACTGTCCCTAGCACCGGCCCTACTGTTATCAACGTTCTCTGGGAAACCCCCAGAGAGCTTTCACAGGTATGACAGAAACATCACACTGCAGCTTTCTGATCTCTGCTCCCCTCCAGCTCGAGATACATGCAGACCGGAGGAGAGGAAGAGCCAAACAGAAACAAAGTGCTGACAAGAAACCATCACCCATCTTTACTCCGTTTACCACCTGGATTGTGTTTGTGTCACAACATCTAACTCCACAGATATTGTATTTCACATTAACCCGCCCTGGTACAGAAGCTGCCTGCTCACGTCACAGCTTAGCTCACCAATGACACAGGTAAGCACCACTGAGGGGGAAAGGAGTTGAAAGTCTCCAGAAGGTGAGCTCATCACAGCAGTGCTGGCTGATACACAAGCTAGGCAGATGATTGAAATGCATGCAATGAGAGTATTTAATAAAAATTATGGTGTGGTATGGTGTTTTGTACAGTATGCAATGTGAACCCAAGTGAATGACATCATCTGAGTGCTTTGCATCAGTGCAAGTCAGCGGCAGGAGCAAGCATAGCAAAATAAGGAGTAAGGAAACATTTTGGTCAAGAGAAAAAAACACCCAAACTGTATCACCAAGCAAACTGCTAGCAGCTTACAGGGGCTTATTGCACTGCTGATGCTCTCCATGTCAGTGTCCCTTGGAAAAACACTGGTGTTACCTTGTTCAGCTCAATCAAGAAAATGTACTTAACCTTCTGGAAAGTCACGTAATGGCACTAAGCTGTGCCAGGGCAGGGTCAGATTAGGTGTTAGGAAAAAATTCTTCACTGAAAGCGTTGTCAGGGCCTGGAACAGGCTGCCCAGGGAGGGGGTTGAGTCGCCATCCCTGGGGGTGTTTAACAGACGGGTAGATGAGGTACTTAGGGATATGGTTTAGCATAGGACAGGGATAGTTGGACTTGATGATCTTAAAGGTCTTTTCCAACCTTGTGATTCTGTGATCAAGCTGCACAAAGTATTTGCAGGGTACGTATATACATATTTAGCGTATCAGTAACATCAAACATTCAGAGTCAAGTTTCACTACTTTTTCCTGATCAATCTTCTAAAACTATTTCATAAACCTACAGTAACTACAATTCTATTCTGTTACCTATTAAATCTCCTTATACTAGTATTTTCAAGAAAAATATAATATTTCTGGCATAACTTCCGTATTTGTCATCATTGTGAACTGTAATTTAATGGACAACAAATTCTGCATGGTTTGGGATATGGTTTAGCATAGGACAAGAATGGTTGGACTCGATCTTAAAGGTCTTTTCCAACCTTCTGATTCTGTAGCACCCTGTATTACAGCAGCTAAAGGACCAATTCTGTAGCACCCTGTATTACAGCAGCTAAAGGACCATCTCGATCTTAGCTGTGCTGTAGAAGCAAGGAGATGTAAACACAGTCAACTTCAGGTCTGAGTAACATGGTAGCATCCCCCTAGCTTGTCAGAAGGATTTCAAGACAATTGCAAGCAAGTTTTAAACTAAAGTCTCTTAAATAGGCTACTGTGGTTTAGGAAGCAGGAGCCTGAAAGAGCATGGCTGGGAACAGTAGCAAGACTTTGTACTCAGCCTTTGAAGAAAACCCAAATGTGGCAATTGTCATGCTTGCCAGAGTGACAAAAGTGTCAGAGAAAGGGGCCTTTTCCAAATGTGAGGCTGTGCCTTGCTGTGGGGTACAGCTCAATTTCTGCGAAGCCATATTGAGAAAAATTACTTAAATTTTATCACACTTGTTATTGGAGGAAACTGGTTGTTTTGCAACCTGCAGTGCCCATGAGCTCAGTGCATCACTTCTCCAGGAAAAGAGAAAGCATCTGCAAACTCACATTATTCACTTAAACACCAGCCTGAGGATTAGGTGGAAATTTAGAAGTCTGCATCCAAAGTTGTACTTCACAGTGTCGTGTTCCCCTTGTGTGGGCTGTCGGAAAGACATACTGATATTTTCACAGTGAAAGCATTTGCTTCAAGAATAACATCAGCTCTTATTGCTTACAAAAAGCCAGAAATCAGAGCACACGAGGCAGCAAACAGTTTGGCTGACCTTGCCAGCTAAGCAATAGAGTCAAGCAAGCAAAAACACACTTAGGCAAGGCAACATCAAAGGTAACAAAACGTAAGACGTGATTTTCTTGTTTTCCAAGACAAGCCACATTCATGGTATTAATCACAGTAAGCATCCTGACTTATGCATATGATGCTTTCCAGTGTAGCTTCCCTTGTCTGAAAGCATCACCTTGGAAAAAGCTCAATCCACTTGCTTCACTAGTGGCATTCCCACAGTGAACTGCTAAATGATGCCTGGGCCATTGCGTGACTCGGAAGGTCACTTTGCAGGAATGGCTGGGAATGCTTTGAGAGGTCTGGACATGTTACCAGGACTGCAGCAGCAGATGGAAGAGGTGAAGGATGAGAAATCTAGGACAATGATTTCACAGTGCTTACAAAGTTTTAGAAAAAGGCAAAACTTCAGTGTAAGCATAAAGCCAGCTTTCAATTTTCTTTCAGAAAAATCAAGAAGCAGCATTTCAGAGATAAGTAATTTAGCCCATGTTAGTGCTGACAGTGTTAATGTCTTAAAATTCAAAAGTTTCTAATACTTTGACTTAGTAGAAACAGAATCACAGAATCGTAGGGGTTGGAAGGGACCTCCAGAGAGCATTGGGTCCAACCCCCCTGCCAAAGCAGGCTCCCTAGGACAGTTCACACAGGGAAGTGTCCAGATGGGTCTTGAATATCTCCAGAGAAGGAGACTCCACACAGAGGAGATGCTCCAGGCCTTTAATCATCTTCGTAGCCTCCTCTGGACTCTGTCCAGGAGATTCCTGTCTTTTTTATACCAGGGAGCCCAGAACTGGACACAAACATTATCTGCATGTTTGCAGTAAAATCTGGTAAAAAATATTAATCCAGAGCCTTGTCACCTTTAGATACAAGATTGTGGTCTTGTCTATACCTATCTTCAACTGCTTTTAAGAACTGACACCCTTGGGATGGGAGGTGGTGCAGGAGAGGTGTGGAAGCAAGCAAAGGCAAAGAAAGGATACCCAACAAAACCAACTCCCCTTCCTGATTACCTCCACAATGTAATTTTAAGATATTCTAGTGCTTCTTTTCTCCTGTTTCTCAGCAATTAAAATTTTTCTTTGGAACTTCACATCATTACAGAGACTTCATAATCTAAATAATGTTCAGCAATAACAAAGAGTCCTGTCATAAAGCTTTTGATAGATGTTTTGCAGCCAACACATTATGTTCAGGATTTATGGGAACAATTTGGAAAAGTAAAAAAAAAAAAGGACTATCATTTAGCAGAGAAATTACAAATGCAAATTCAGAAGGAGACAGTACACCTTTCTTCATGGATACAAATTTTAAAACTAGTTTTTGGAAAGGGGGAGCGTATAATAAACTTTTAATTCAATAGTAATATTAGGTAAGGAAGGAAAATTACAATAGGCCAGGTACCATGTCAGCCCTGATATACTACTACACTTCTTTATGAGCACATTACAATTCAGAGAGCTAATAATAAAAAGAAGTGATGCTGAGATGATGAATTGATGCTATGCAATTAGACCTATTAGAATTCACAAGGGTCGACAGGCAATAATCAAACCACTTTCATGCTGCCCATTGCAATTATCTTTGCACTTAAGAATCAACAAAGCACATAATGACTTGCTCTCGATTAAGGAATTCATGAGAAATGGAATTTTAATTAGTGTGCAGAAAATTTGGGCCATTTATTACTTTACAGGACAACAGATTGCAAAAACTAGTTGATTAGTTGTAAGTGTTCAACAGCAGTTTGGGTCCAAGAAGAACACACAGATGCTTCTGAGAAGAAGAAGTTCCTCATAGCATCCTATGAAATGGGATTGCTCAAGGAAGCACACATTCGATTTGAAGCCTAAATGCTAAATTCTAAACAACAAGCAAACAAACCTGTCAGAGCCTGAGACTAAAATGGAAACCATTGCTGATGTTTTCAGTTACCAGCTGATGAACAAGTCAGGTAGAATTACATTTATTTGCAGTACAAACCATGGATACCAGAAAGTCTAATTCTACATTCTCATCACAACATGAGTAGGACAAGATGACCATGAAAATGCGTCAGTTAAAATAAACAGTCTGAATAGTAAATTCAATGCTGATTTAAGTTTTCTTTTAAAAGCCCTTGAATGAGAAAATTACTTAGCTTCAAATAAAATTACTTCTCTTTGCTTGCTGATCTTAGTACAAAAACAGCTTTCTAATAATTTGAAACAAAACCACCAGTTAAATTCTGGAAGTGGAGCTCATTGATAACATGAAATAGAGGTTGACATTCAGCAATTATGTTGAAATCCAGTTCTATGAAATGCACTTTTTTACAAATGCAAACAAAAATCCATACTTCAAAAGTGGAAATCCTGGCAGCATAAAGATGAATATAACATTATGCGCTCAAGGAAGTGAAAGGTAAATCAGTGTGATATTAAATAACATATCAGTGTGTTGAAACCATAAATCTTTGTTTTTAAAAATTATTACTAGAGGTCCAAAATAGTTTAAACACCAGTAAATGCTGGAGCGTTTGGATTAGTCCCAAACAGCCACCAACTTTACTGTATGATTATGTCCTGCAAAAGAATGTCCCATGCTTTGAGTCTTCTGAATTTCCTATTTTGCTATGGCTATGCAATTGGATATTTAGCACTTAGATTTTTTCAGGATGATGTTCTTTTTTTCCCCCCACTGTCAGGGAACTATTTCAACATTTCTGGTTCTTGGTTATTTGGGAAACCCCAATCTTTCTAACAGCCCCATTAAAATAACATTTAGAACAACCTGAATGGGTCCTTCTGAGTGATGATACTTAAAAAAAAAAAAAAGAAAAAGAAAGAGTGAGGAGAGCTCACCACAGGTTAAAGCAGCTCAATGTGCCGCTGTCACTTGCCATCAGACGAGGACCAGCAACCGGGTGGCTCAGACACAAGGATACAGAAAGCTGGCACCAAACCCTCCCTGCCTCACGTCTCACCTTCTGGTCTTGTGTCAAGCGCAGCATCTTTGACCCAGAGAGTCTCAGTTGGGTATCAGAGGCGCTGCCGAGAGCTGCCCATTCCTCCTTCCTGAACTCCTCCCTGCTGCTGCAGGTTGGGGAAGTGGCATAACCCGCTTACCTTGTTGCGGTCGTTAAACACAAGTGGTTTCTGTGAAAGTAATGCAATTTGACTGGCCTAGGTGTTGCAGCAAAGATGCTTTTGGAAAGGATTTGAGCATGGCGAATCCCCCTTGGACTCCCAGGGTAGACACAGGGTGAATAGTTCAGAGATACCAGAATTTTTCTGTTCAGAAGGCAAGCAGTAGTATCATTGCTTAAAAAAACATAACACAATTAATTCAAAATATGCTTACAAGATAAAGAACATGGTTACTCCAAAAAGGGCTTCTAGATTAACATCAAAATCTGTTAAACAATGTCATAAAAAGCACCACGCTGCTGAGGATTGTTACAAGTGAACCTGAACTAAGTGATTCTCTGTGCTGCAGAATTTACAAGATCATGGCTCAGTACTTCATTAAAATTAGGGTTCCGTTAATTAAAACCTTCTTTCAAGTGATAGATGACTACTGCGGATTTAAGCTGTGAATACTGTTGCAGCTTCATATTAGAAATAGATAATGCACATAAAGCATATAGCCCTGTGTGGGAATAAATACGGTGGCCTGCTCCTGTGGCAGTAAAGATTCATTATACTGCAACAGAGAAGGGAGGGGGACACGGACTGGGGGACAGCAGGACAACACACACACGACAGACACACATACAGGTAGGTAGTTATGTAAAATTCAGGAAAGACTTCTTAGCACCCAACTCGGTCTCCAAATTAACAATATCCTTTTCACAGGTTTCCAGCCTTGGTAAAAGCCACAGAAAGCTACACAGGGAGATTCAATAGCCTCAGGAGTGAATTTTTTTGCACCCCTGCCCAATTCCTTTCATCATGGAATTTAGAAATTATGTATTTCATTAAACGGCATAATGATAAAGAAAAACAAGGCACAGAAGTGTACTTGATACCCTTAAGAAAACACAGGGTACTCATTTTATCCTGAAAAACTTCTAAGACCTCCTTTTTAGAAAACATAAAATTACCTTTAAAAGCTGAGGACTTTGAAAGAGGAAGGATATCTCCTTCAGAAACTGAGCCCAGCACCCCTTAAAAAGATCATACAAAACACTTAGGATTTTTAGAGGTTCATCAGAGATGATATGGAAAGGCCACTGACCGCAAGAAAGTTGATAAGGCATCCCTAAGGTCATCAGCTGTGGTATGTGATGAGAACACAGGTAGCCCACTTAAACTTATCATTCAATCAGTAAGTAATAAAATTGTCAAAAATAATTTCTGATTAAAGGAGGCTGCTTTGTCATTTTGGAAACTTTCTTAAAGAATAGAGTGTTTGAGAAGAGTTTTCAATGCTTTTCAGATATTCAAGCCTAGTTTTTATACAGCTGACCCTTCTAAATGCTTTATTTGATTCTTTAATGGCTTCTGTGGTTTCACTGAATTCAAATTCATTCCTTATTTCCATGACTAAAAGATAAGTTCAAAACCCAAAGAGATTTGGATTACTTATAAATTAAGCGTGCACAGAGTCTAAATTGTGTTGCAACATGGCAGAGAGAAATTATGGAGGTCAGAACACGGGATTTTTTCCTTTCCCATATCAGAAAGAGTAAATCATATCGATGGTCACAAATAGCACTGAACCAAGAGGAACCTATCTGCAGGGACATCACATCCATGAAGCACCTCCTGTAAACACTGTAACCTGAATGGTTGGATAAAGTTTCCAGAATTAGCTACAAGACTCAAAACCACAGGCCTTACTCCCAGTTTTGACCCAGTAAATGCAAAAGGTGGACAATGGTACGGGCTGAGGTTCAAGATGGCCTCAACTCTAAGGATAAACACCGTCTCATTCCTGTGCTGCGTTTTCATCACTTCAATGGGAATAAGCTAGCAGGCTTCCAACTCCAGCATATCCTTAGCATTTACTAGCTTTCAACCCTGGAAAGTGCCAGCACTGGCCTATGGAATAACTGACACAGCCATCACAAAATTAGCATAGCAAAAAGATGGCAAACAAACTGATGAAATAGTGTTGGGTGAATTTTCTGCCTGGAAGGGAGGGAGACATTCCCAGATGGGATTTTGGAGTTTCTTGTTCCTTTACCCAGTTTCATCACAATGAGAAGCTGTTCCTTCCCCCTGCTTTCCCCCAGCGAAGGAAAGCATCCTGGCTCTGGGGAGCTAATTCCCTGCCATAGCTCTGGGCTGTGTGGAAAGACACTCTCAGCAATTAGGCACAGCTACACGAGCCTTTTCAAACAGATGATGCTTTCAAGAACGTAAAGAGGCAACTGGGCCTTGTTGACCATAAACCAGGACAGTAAAACCCTGGAGAGCTTTTACTGATTGCCTTTTTATTTTGGTTTTATTGCAAGGAAGCTAGATGAATGAAATCCAGCCAGACCGTAGAAATTCATTTAAACCCCAAATTTCTACCTTGCATTCACATCTCTTCCATTCAATGGCTCCTCTTTCTTTTCACTCTGCCCCTACCCTTCCTCACTGACATACTTTCCTGTACAGTAATTATTTTATGAAATACAGAATTAAATCCAGCCGTAATTTAATAAAAATAAATGAAGCAGAAGATAAACAAATCAATATCGAGTAGCATTTTTTACATCTTTCCCAGAAATAAAACAATTAACACATTAGCAGTGAATGCAATAATGAAATTAGCCAATTAGGATATTTAAGTGATTACCACATTGAATCAAAAGATTAGCTGCAATAAATATGGATAAGCTCTGCTGAGATCAAGAAAAGAGAGCCTGCACTGTCCTTTTCTGTGTCAAATGGAGAGTGTTTATGCAACGCAGTGTATTTATTGCATCCTAATCTGATCTGTTACTCTCACTGTACTAGCATTTGAAGAAGATACCTTAAAAGCAAATGAGATTATAGTTCTGCCTGTGTTAATTGCCGCTGCAATATTGTTTGCAGCATCCTTTGACACCAAAATTTACTACAGAGTTATAAACAGTTTTTAGGAATGCTACCAACTAAAAAAAAAATCTAAAAGGTTTAAATATTAATAGCACTTCAATGCTTCTCTCCCAGATGGCAACACAGCTGACTGCTGCTCTCTCCTATAATACTACACTGTTTATACGCTGAATGTCCCCAATATAAAACCGTTTTAATCTTTTGTTGCTGCTGTAAAACTTGATCTACTGTGGGACAACATAATTAAGTGTCAACTTTTTGGATATATGGGCAAAAAGCAGATAGAATAATCCAGCCTGTACGTCACCAATAATTCAGTTTACGGATCAGTGATAATGGGATTCCAGATTATTGGTTGAAAGGTGCCGTATTTTACCCCTCACAGCACTGGACTAAGGTGTACTTGTGTTGCACTCAGCGCTTTTCCAGCACATTTTCTTGCTGCTCCTTTTTCTCTTCCATTAGTCTGTTAAAAGCTTTACGATGCTCATGCTGTATGACCGTGCTGTGTAGCCAACTGGAAAGAAACAGCACTTTGATTTCAAGCACCCAGTGATCTATTAGTTGTTGTAAAAGTTACAGAGAGGTTAAGAAATGCATTATAGAGCGTGTAAGAGATTAGCAGAGGAAGGGGATTTCAGTGTCTGAAGGAAGACGAATGAAAAAGTGAGTGATCAAAGCTATTGTTCCTGCCCAGGGTTTGAACACCTGTATGAATGCGGGTATCTACCTATGTCCCCCTCTGCGACCATGCACACAAAGGGTGAGTGCCATCCAGCAGCTGGGATTTGCCCCCAGTCCTTGCTAGTAGGAAATAATGGCATATTGTGTTCAGAAATATCTGAGAGTATCTGCTACATGTCTCTTACTCGATGGTTATAAACCTATGCCAATGATAGCAAAGCTATATTGAAGTGAGAGAACAAGGGGAGCAGCAGATTAAGTAATAGAAAAATTTAAACTGAACTTTAACACAGAATACTATCTTGGGTGAATTACGTGCTGGCCTGAAGTTAGTTATTACGTATTTCAAGCAGTTTGGAAAGTAAACAGCGTGCTGAAAAAGCACTTGGCCATCAAAATAGTCATTACCTGTCTGAGCAAGTTGGAATAAATTGCAAGAGGAAAGAAGAAACTCACTCTTCTGTGGCCACAATTAATGCGTGGGCCCTGATCCTTCAAAGCTGATTACATACAGATGAGGTTCACTCAACTGTGTCCTGTGCCTGTGCACTCAATAATACCAACTGAGCAAACAACGTGGCTTTCACCATACCAAAATGCATCAACTACAAACCAAGATCCATGTGCTCTCTCAAATATGGGATGCTATTATGGACAGACAAGTCTTGGACAAATACAGCAGCTGCCATACAGGGCGGATCCTCTGAAGGAGTCACCCAAACTGCCATTACCATCACTGCAGCTCGACTAGAATTGTCCAGCGACCTATGAGAGGGACAGCACAGGCATGGCAGCTTTCTTCTTCCCTTTTAAGCACAAAGACGAATCCCTGCTTCCGTGGGGCGAATAGCGTTGTGTGAAGGAACACAGCACGACCGCATCCATGAGGTGCTGCCACATAAATAGGTTACATGAAGGACAGGAGGGTTTGCTTCATCAGCATATAACCTCCATCAACAACTCTTAACCTAATGTGGTTATTTTATTACCCACAACATGCATCCGTCGAAAGATGCTGCAGCATGTTACTTAAACAAAAACCATTATGAATATTTTTATATGGCTGCTATTCCCCACAGCACATATTATTTCTATTTTAGCTTGGTAGTTTTCTCTAAGAAAACTCCTTGGTGGAGGTCCACATGGGAACATCAACTGCTAAGACTTTAAATCAGCCTCCTTGTTAGTAGAAACACACAATACTATTATCCAGTGACTTGATATTCCTGCTAAAGAGCAGGAGGTCAGTTCTCTTCCCTGAGTTAATATCTCCACAGAATAATTCCCTGGCTGGTACATCAAGAGAAGAAAAAAAAAATAATTAAAAATGAAATAAAAATTGCTCACTGTGTGGCACAGCCTGGCCCACAGGGATGCAGCAGTGACCCCAGGCACGACCGACCCCCTGGCAGTTGCCATCATGTTCAGATCTGGGCCTGATACATTGCTGTGTTTCACCAGTCCTCTTCTCCACAACAGCATTTTTGGGCTACCATGGGTAAAATAAAACAAACTGTGCTAGGGTAAAAGCAGGGCAGCGTACCAGGGAATGAGGCATGATATTGTTTTTCTTTGATGTTTTGAAGCCAGCAGGGTTATGCATTTTAAAACATTGTTTCTTTGCACAGATCTGGTATTCAAAAAGTAAATCAAATTAGTTTGAGACAGCATCTGTATACCAAAACAACCAAAGGGACAAAATCCTTTCTTTTTCCTTCTGCTTATGTGTGGAAAAAAAAAAATTAGACACTGCAAGAAACGTGGAAATCAGTCAGTTCTGCAGATTTCATGCATATGTTGAAATAGATACCCAACTATAGACACACTTAAGGCCAGCAGAGCACACAACCCTCCTCTTAATTTAAATTCTACTACAGTCAATCAGAGTCAAGTACAAGTATCTTCCTCCAGTGATGTTGATGTCAAAGTAAAATTTGTTGTTAAATTTAAAATCCAATTCAGTACTGACCAGTGTCACAGAATTTTAAAAATAAACTGCATGGCAAACCTTTGTAAACTATGCATATAATAAAAAAACCCAAGATTCTGGAGAGCAATGTTTATGTAGCAGCCTTTCACCAATTCAACAGGAGCAAAGTAATTCAAAACCATCTAGTAATTTAATACCTACTCTTGAACCACTGTCTTTTTGTCTAGTTAACAAGCCTTACATCAAAAAAGCATTACACTGAACGCAAGCCAGAGGAGCTTGACGTGATTAACAAAACTGGACCAGTAGTCCTGACAGAATGCAAATTGTCACTACTAAACCTAGTGATGAGTGAGTTTTCCTCTTCTCAGGCACTAATTAGTATTACAGCATTCTCACCGCTTACCAGGAATCTAACTCGATATTCAATTCCATGAACTCAGATCAACTTGGTACCCACTGATTTAGCTGACTACATATATGGAGATGGTTTTCTTAAAAAAAAAAAAAAAAGTTAAAAACCTCTTTTGCATTTATGCTCCCTACAAAAAAAATTGTAGATTATTATTATTATAAATAATTACACAGCAATTTCATCATAAGAAACAGAACTACACATTTAGAAAAATAAGGTTTAAAGATAAAATGTTTTGAGCATATGGAAAAGAACACCATCCTTGAGACCATGACACTGATACAGGGTTGACAGATGCTTAATTATAGGGACTTAATTATCAGGAACTGACCGCGTAACACATGAAAGTTTGCCAGTATGGTGAACACAAAGCCTTTAAAAATATTGTCATATAAGATGTTGATACTTGCCAAAATGAGAGATGTTTCTATCCCTTATTTTCAAGATCGATTTGAGATTGTGAACTGAAGTGCTCGCAAAAGGACTGGAGCATTTTGCTGAGTCACAGAAAGACCAAATAGCAAGAGAAGATGTTTTGTTTTATCATCGTACCCACATCGCAGCTGGGCTCACTTCAAGCACTGAGTCTCAGCTCAGTTCTGTCCCAATTACTCCTTGGCTTTCTGGCAGCAATTTTGCCAGATGTCATTGGCTTTGAGGGCTCCCTGCACAAGTTCACGTGTGGTGAACATGTGCCACTTGGAAACAGACCTGAATTCATCCCTCTCCACCTTCAGTTAGGCATTTGCAAAAACATTTGGTATCGGGGAAGAGCTAAACATCCTCTGACTTTTAGTCAGAAACAGGTATTTATGCTGTCATGTCTTTGAAGATATCCTCCATTTGTTAGTTTACCTTACCAGTTGGCCACCCCTTGGAAAGAACCTGAGCAGTATTTTGGGAAATGAAATAAATATTTCCTACTACTGAAGCAGGAAACATGATAAATATTAGTTAATCTTGTCAAAATAGCATCAGCGATGAACTATGTAAAGGATGTGTGAAGTTCTGCCTAAAGGACTACAGCGTTAGAACATTGTGTGCTTTGTGATAACGCAGGAGAAACAGCTTGCATCTGAGAAGGGAGTGATAAAGAGGAAGAGGGAGAAAGAAGAGGAGGGCACTTCAAATCTGCAGAACAAGCTCCGTGGCAAAACCTAAAGCTCACCAAAAGGACACGTAATAGAGTAAATGAAGTAAATGACCACCCAATGTCTTTGAAGCCCACCAAGAGATTATAATGCTCATGAAGGAGTAGGTGATAATGGGTTCTAATAACGGCAAAACCTAACCATTCCTTGGAAACCCACTGAATATGTATATATGTCTTATATAAAAGCTGTGTAACTGCCCCTTTAGGGCACACGCATTAGGAGGAGCATCCCCTGTGTGCCCAGCACTGCTATAAAGAATACCTGCTTAATAGTCACCAAGGCTACTGAGTTTTGATTGTGGCATTTCACAGCATCACTACAAAAATAATCCAAATGTCTTCAGTGCAAGATTTCTTAGAGCAGTAGTTATAGACTGGTTTTACAATATATTACTGAAGTGAACCAGTGTGCACCAGCAACACATTTTAACAGAACCATTTAAAGACATTCCCCCTACCTCTCCCCCAACCCCTTATGCAGCCACATCCATAGACTCCTGAATTTTTCAAGCAGTTCCCAAAGAATATAGCTGCCTGCTGTCAGGAGCAGACTTTTTATTTTCAGTTGAAAACTCAAAGCACTGCAATGAAAGGCAAATTTACAGGACCAGCTGCCTTGGTGCAAACGCAGATCTTGTCGTTCTGTCCACACTGGAGTAAGTTTTGTGGACATTTCCAGCACAGATGAAGTCAAGACAATTTATTTTGTAAGCAGAACAAATAATGACTGTAGGAAGTCCCTAAGAGCACTGCCACACACTGGATAGCTCACAGTTACAGATTATTCATGTCTTCTTGCACTATGCTTCTGCTCAGATCAGAGTCCCTCTCAATGCCAAAATTACTGGGAAGAGTCAGACAACAGATGCTAAGATCTCCCAAACCCTGTCACTGGAGCTGGAGAGATGAGCATGATCTTTGATTACAATGATGTTTTACTCTGAAAGACCCCAAACATGCAGAGAAGAGGGTTGATCCATACTTCAAAATGGCAAAAGCTGTTCTGAAAGTTTGCCAGTTACTCTGTGTTCTGAAATCCCAAGGACAGCCTGCAAATTACAACCATGACAATGCCCTCATATAAAAGAAACATGTCAAGAGTCACTAAAGCCTAAAGAGATCTGCTTCAATTCACACATCAGAGAACACACCGTGTCCATGCGAGTTCAATGCACGATGGCTTTCTGGCAATGGTGTCAATTTAAAGGGAAGTCCAGTAAGTCCCCAAACAATTACAGACCAAATAGATGCAGAGCTCACAAATACAATTCTAATGTCCAGATGCCATTCCTGACTTCTCTTATGAACTCCATGCCACATGACAGCAGGCTGGCAAACCTCACACTATGAAACTATCTAGATCCAAAGTCAGGATTTAACAGTGAAAGAAAACCTATCTAAACAAATTTCTAGTCAATGTGAATTGCTATGCTATCATATTCTGCAACTATTCTTTATTTTTAAATGGAATACCGAAGTACTGCATGGGACTGTTGCCTGAAAACATGCCTCTTACTTGCAAATTTCATGAATTAATGTATATTATCAGCAAAAAAGTGTAATTTGCAGTCATAGAGGCAATACAATAGATGAATAAAACCTTTTCAATAGAAAAGAATGTGAATAACAACTACAATGCTTAAGGCAAACTATGGTTAATGTTTCTGAATACCTAATGACATGTTTATTCTCTCTCACCAGCTAGTATCTTCAGAGCGGTTTTTTTTGACAGTCAACTTTACATATTTTGAATAAAGATGGCATTTATTTCAAGCACAAGAAGCCAAAAAAAGGTGGCCTTGTTGTAAGTTGGGGAGGGAAGGGGGATAAAAGGTAGGTTTTGTTTGTTTTTAATAGGTGAACAAAAAACATCAAAAGGCAAGCATCCTGAGACTGGAATGATAAGCTATTTTCAATACTGAATTGCCAACCTGTATGAAGCCCTCACTTTTTATTAAGATTGTCTCTCTAACAAGAATAATGGTATATTGACCAATCTCAATTGGCTTAGTGAAAAAAAGTAGCAGAGCAATTCATAGATGTTATGCAGTGCAAAAACATCGTAGGGAGTCTGATGACCACTGAAAGCTAAGCTACAGTCTCTTAAGATCTAAATCACGCTGGTCTGTGTTCATCATTCAAGGGAAGACTGAAATACATATTCTCCCACCAACAAATACTTCAATTAATACTTTATATTACCTCTGGTTATGCCAAACCAATCAGATTCCATCATGTATTCATTATCCTTTGTGTTACATAGCCAAATGAAAGCAGAGAATGGAAGTACTAAGTTCAACTGCTACATATCTTACAACAGAAAGTTAATTTGCATTTATAGTAAATTCAGCTGCATTAATTTGATAACACACAAGCCAAAAAGTTAATTATGTCTTATAAATTGAAAGTAAAACCACAAGTTCAAAGCTTGCTCAAAATAAGCACTTTTTAGTGAACAAAACTTGAGTCTGTCTTGAATATGTCCAAACAGTACAGTAAGGTGCCAGAGGTTTTGCAAGTGTATTGCCCAGAACTGCAGATATTCCCCAACACAAGTTGCCTTCAGTTAAAATAAGGGTGAAAAAAAAGACAAAAACAGAATAGGGATTGTTGTTGCAGAACATAATCCATGTGAAATTTATCAACATACCATTTCAAAAAGGAACTTCTTGCCCTGGGAAACCCTACAGTAGACTCATAACAAGGAATTTGCAATTTCTGTGGTGATGGAGGATTCATGGAGGTCTCAATGCAGAATCAGAAACTGAGGGGCAAAGCAAGGTGAAGTCACACACCAGCACACATCAGTAGACAAGAGGAATTAGTAAAAAAAAAAAAAATCCCAAACAAAATAAAATGGAAGCCCCTGTTCTCCCCACAGATTAGGTTTTGAGGAGTCCCAACAACTACTTGCCAAGTGAGACCTGATGAAAGCGGGGATAGTGCAGAACAGACCACGAGGCCCAAAGAATCCTGAAAAACTTGGACTGGCGTTCAAACAGTTGAAGGAGAAACAAGGGACCAGCAAGCCACGCTCCACTGACCTACCCCACTCCACCATGTTATTTCTTTAATTTGTTCTACCTGTCTGCTCAGATTATCTAATGTGAATCTCAAGCTGCAATTACACTGCTGGCCAAGTCACTGGATAAATGATTTTTGACGGAATTGGGAAATTTGTGCTGTAATTGGGTGTTCCTCAGTGATCAGCACAGGGCTTTGCCTGATGCCCACGCTGAGCCGGAAAGCAGACTTCTGGCCTAGTGAGTTTTCCGTGTCAAGGAGAGAAGTTTTCTATAGCTCCTCAAAGCTGGAAGCAAAATTCCTTCCTCACACTGTTAACTAAGCTGCTTACACTTCCTAAAGACACAGAGCCTGTACTGCCTACAATTGTTGGCTTCAGGGAGGAAAAAGTGCTACTTTTAAGAGTAAAGCTGGATCCAACTAAAGCCTACATACTTGCAGAGACCAGAGAAAGTAAAGGTGTTGCCCACCCTGGGGGAACTCAGGAGCCAGAAGCAGAAGGTAGAGCAAGACCCCAAACATTACAGGTTATCCGCAGCCTGCCACTGTTGTTCCTACGAAGAAACTGAGTCTGCCCATGGCGTTCACATCAGTGTGTATTTTCCTAGCCATTTACTACACAAATTTCAGAGAAATACTCTTCCCCAGATAGCATCTGAGCTCAGGTGGGTCAGAGCAGAGTTCGGGCCCAGCTTTCCCCGCAGAAGAACACAGAAGGTACTGGAGTGAAGGTTGCGGATCAATGTTACCCATCGGCGTAGACACAGCAGATAAGGCTTTTTCTTTCCAATTAGGCTGGTACTGGAGAGAGGGGTGAGGGGGAAACCGAGCAGTTTCAAGTGCACAGAGCTTGCAAGTGGACTCTTGGGTTTTTTTCGGGTGATTTGTAGCTGATCTCCTGAAGGAACAGAAACTAATGAGAAAAACAAAGTCTCTCTAATCTGTTTTTGCTTGCAAATTCTTTCCTATAATCCCTGCCTTTGTTCCCTCTTAGTAGGCTGTTCACCAAATTTACATTTCAGAGTCTTCCCAAACATTCCTTTCCTGCTGCTACTGACACAATGTATAATCACCCTACCTGAGTCTACTACTTCTAAATAAACAAAAGCATTGCCAGCTTTTTGTGTGCGCCTTTAAAACCCCCTAAGTGATTAAATATTGAGAACATTCAAATATTTAACAATACAGGCGGCACACAAAGAAACGTGGAGATTTACTTTTTCAAACAGGGACTGTCACCCATTTCGAGAGACTAGGATGGTGATGAGCTACAAGTGGATTTTAGTATCTTAAATTACATTTACAGAGAGGTAGCAGAATACGACAAAAACGTTAGCTACCACGGCAGTATTATAAAGGGAATAACCAAATCTTCCCTGAGCAGACACAGCGAGATCTGTTTAAAGAGGGAGGAGGCCATAGACCACAACTGCCTACATGGTCACATCAGTTCTGAAATTCCAGGTTTGTTATAGGGGAAAGTCATATAAAGCCATATAAAAGTTTTGTAGATGCATAGAGGACAAAAGGAAGCGAGGTGTTTTGATATTAAAGCATTAGAGCTGCCATCACTTGAGCTAAACGCTGCTAACTAATTTCCATCACCTTATCTCACAAATTAAAGAGCTCAGATCACAATAGTCCATAAAAAAGCTATAAATCAGTTAAGGGAAGAGAATTACTTTCAGACATGTAAGTACACAAAGAGAAGTTAACCCACCTAGTAAAATCCCAAATAAAAAGGGGCAAAGAAGAGCCTTCCCTGTGCTGGGCTCCATACTGGGACAGGTGACTAGAAGTATCTATCCCCTGAGCCTCTCAGGGGCTGTCTGAAAACACACAGACCAGACAAGATTTTATCAAAATAGCGACAATGGGCTAGCAGCTTACATCCTTTCGTCTCCCCTGTGCTACAGCATCAGTCATTAAACTGGAGAGGAAAGAAAAAATTAAATCACATTCTCCTGCCTAGTAATGGTATTGGAGAGCTGCATTTTAAATTCTTCTTGAGATACTGTAAAGATTGAAGGGGCTGGAAGGTGGAAGGGGTCAGAGATAAACCCTGTACAACCGTTTCAATCAAAAGCTGCATGAATGTGGTGGATGAATTTCAAAACTTCACCCTTGTCAAAAGAGATGTTTGCCTCTCTCTACAACTGCATTCACTTTATAAAGTCACGATTCAGGACTTTCACCTTCCTCTTGGGAGTCAGGTACCAGAGCTAGGGACAGAGGGAAGTTTTTCAGACTCATGCCCAGCAGAAGTCATGGACATGGTATAAGTTATGTCACTTTTTGACAGACAAATCGACTATGCTGACATCATCTTTTTCAGCATCTAAGTGTCTCTGTACAAGAGCCATCAACAACAAAGAGTTACTGATTAAAAGATCCTCTTTATAAAGGATATAATTATCTTCTACAGATGACTTATTCATGGGAACTGTTACTTTTAAGAAGGTAGAAAAATCAAGACTTGCGAGGAAGGCTCTCGTTACCTTAAATACACTGTTTTGAAGGAAATATTCAACAGAGAGTAGAGGCTCCCTTCTGTTTGTTGGGGAGCAAGGGGACAAAAATCACCAGGGAATAAACATCAGGTCTGTTTGCCAGAATGAATATTTAGATGCAGTAAGAGCACTAAGAACCACAGCCCCACGTTAAACATATTAAATCTTTATAACAACTGGTATTAACAGCAGCGTTTGATGAACAGCGCAATGAATACACCGGTAACTCTCTAGTACTCTGGTTTTAATCATCAAAAGGTAATTCTTTTCCCAATTCCCAAACTTGATGATACATCTACGTTTGAATATTAGTGCTGGTGATCACAGCAATATCAAAGCCAGACAAGCACCATAAGCTTACTGGAAAACCAGAATAATAATGAGATTTATGTCAATGTTTCTCACGACGGTTTCAATTAAAAGTATGCAACAGTGATACCATCAAACTAGAAATTGGTTCTGCATGACTGAAATGAAGGCCTACTGCACTGACTGTATTTATACCCAATTATTGAGCAGTGACCCTTGACTTTCCAAGGAGGCAGGCAGCCAAAAAGTTGCATTAAAACATAGCTTGAAATCCGGCCAGTTTCCAGAAGAATTCTCCTGAAAGGAATGAACTTCATGTTGTACAGAAGTAGATTAATTTGATGAAGTTCTTTTCACCCATATTCAGTAATTCTGGCCCTTTTTTTTCCTACTGGAAGAGCATTTTCTGAGTTGCCAGCCCCTAGTAACGTACTGTCTTCAATGTAGTAAGTAGGAAACACACACAAAAAGTTTTGCTCTCAGATCAGCCCATCCTACCCACCCCATTTCTTGACAACATTTTTCTCCCTTCTCCTTCCCCAGATTCAGAGTTCCCTGGCAGGCTCTCAGTTTCCTTTTCATTGAGCAGGTTACTCTTGGGTGTAAGGAAGCCATATGTACAGACCCCTTTTTGGTACTCCAAAGGTCTGATTTGGGAGTTAATATCCAGGTTCCATGTGCTGACAGAGACCAATAAAGATTTAACATACAAAGCATAAACTCTATTTGTTATTGTCATGCTGACATTTCATACCTGAACCAGGGTTTTAACTGAGACATAGGTAATGTGAATTGTGTCCTAAGCTTATAACTTAGCTGTTACAATATAAATTAATTTAGCACCCAGCACAAAAAAAGTCTAAGGAAATGCACAGAGGTTACATATCCTGTCAAAGCATATCACACATTTAACCACTTCTAGGTTTACGAAGCCTAAACCAAAACTTGGTGGCTTCTTCCAAAGCCTCCCATAGTTCTGAAGTGTTTCACTTTTAAATATTACATATTTTTGTGGCTGCCAGAAATCCAGTATTTCTAGTTGTAGCAAATATATTTAATATTGAAAACAACAAGAACCAATGCTTGTTAAAAAAATTACTACAAAGTATTGCAAACCAATGGAAATGTGCTCATTCTATTACTATCAAAGACAAGAGGAGCTTAAATAGCATCTGAATTAAATGCTGGTATGTCATATTTGTATTTAACTCTCACACTGAACGTGGGGATGTTGCATTTCATTAGAAATTGTCAGCTGAAATCACTGGGAGCATTAGAAAAACTCCCACATTCTTATGTCACGAGATCTTTATTATTTTCTTAAGCTCAGTTTTCTTGAAAAGGAGTAGTCAAGCACATATATTTGGAAAACTGTCATCAAAACAGCCCAGCATATAAAAAGCTATAAAACTTTCCAATAAATACTTAGCTATCATTTAAAAACATACTTCAGTGACTACATTTATATATAAGCTTTGGATATTAAGAACAACATAATAAAATATTTCGTTCAGAACCATGCAAGTCTAATCCAAAAAACACACCAGGATGATATTGGAAGGTAAAAGGAAGGATATCTATGCATACAAGTACGTGCCTGGGTGCTTGCCTCAACACATGCCTTCATTCTTTATCACACACACAAACATTATTTATTATTAAGACAAAAAAATTGCTCTCCCTAAAAGCCTTGTTGCTTACAATTGAGCAAAAATAACGCAAGAAATTCACACTAAATGTTTCCCATTAAAGTTCTGCAGAAAGAGTAATAAAACATCAGGCTGCCAAAATTTCTAAGCAGTGAGTTCAGCTGCCCAGGGCACTGAAGGGATTTAACTACTGCAGGTAAAAACAGCGCTGGGATTTGAGGGGAGGTGACAGCATTATACCTGGCCAGAGGCAACTCAGCCTCAGCTACATTCTCCCTTTGATGTGTTTTGGGCCATAAATCCACAGTTTCAACTGGATAAACAACCTAAAAGCTTCATGATGGAGAGTGCTCAGCATGGTTGGTGGGCTACTGAACTGAGAGCATGCAGAATCCAGGGATGCCACATCCACAAACCCCAAAACCCTCAAACACTCCCCCCAGGATATTTCTTTCCTCCTACCTTGTGATTCACATGCACATGAGCAGCAGGTGTGTTTTGCACCATGCTCTTTGGGCACCAGCTGAACACCCCAGCCATGCTGGGCCCTGTAGGTAGCATGGGTGCAGAGACACCCTCAGGAGAGATCCCACGTGGCTGAACACCTACGCATGGACTGCTGCCCAACACTACACAAGCACAGATGCAACTCTGTGCATCATCCACCCAGCTGTATTTGTTTACAGAAACTACTTCACATGAGCTATTGCCATGTTTATGAAGTCCTGACATTCTGAGCGCCTTCTAACTAAAGCTACAAGAATACCCAGGGCTTCACAGCTGGGATTTGAGGGATTTTTCCTCAAATGAATTATCCAAACTTGAGTTATCACTGACCTGGCTGCTTATGACTGAGTCACTCCAATGCTGTATCTGGCCTGGCATCAGAACAGAGCATGACTACAGCTGCTTGCTTCTCATTTCACTCTTCTAGTTTGAGATTCAAATGAACAGCAGCCTGCTTGATCTCAGAACGTAAAAGGATTAGAAATACCTTTTATTTTCGTGCTCCCAAATATGAGAAATTTTTTGCTGAAATCAGGTCAGCAAAGCTTCTGCCAACAGCCCCTAAAGTTCACTGGGACAGATCACTCTGCAACACAGAAAATCAGTTTTGATAGCGCTGGTGGTAAGCGAAGGGCACTTTGGCAAAGCGACTCCAGCTCTGAGGCTCACAAGGGGATGGGTTAAGTGCTAGAGCATCTGTTGGCAGAAGCAACTCTCACCCAGTCAGCTTTAAAATGAAAACACCCACTTAAATGATGCTACTGGCAGTATTAGAATATTTTTTCATATATTTCACAACAGGCCAGTTTATCCTATTACTGCTGATACAACTTCTTTTCCCAATGTACGTCAGCAAAAATAAATCTTTTCCTGTAAGCACGGCACATCAGCAGTGTTAGAACAGTTACAACCCTGTTATTGATAATGAATACAAGTCTCATTAAATCTTTTTTTTTTAAAATTGTGTATTACTTATTCAAAGAAATACACAGGTATCTCAACAGCAGACACAGCTATCCCCGTTAACCTAGCACCTTACTGTTGTCTGGATTCTATCTTCATCCCCATCTGCTTTTTGTTTCTGTAAAATAAAGCAGATGCCTCTCACCAAGTTTTAATTTTCTTAGCCAAAATACAGAAGCCAATCAAGTCTAGTCCTTTCTCCTTCTCTTCCCACCCCAACCCCCTGATGGTAATAGCCGCAGATGAAGCCCATACACAAAAAATGCCAGATGCTAGTCCACATTACTTGTGGTTACCTGACCGCAGTAGAGTTTGTTCATGTATATTATTCTTCTTCAACATGAAGGAAGCCATCCATGCACGCCCTTCCCCTGGGCACACTTTATCTGAACAATTTATTCCAATCTTTGTCTGTAAAGGGGGATGGAAAGCACTGCAGACCTTTTTAAGGCATCTAGAGTGCAAGCTTTGAAGATAATATTTTGTATCTTCCGATAATGTTATATCCTGTTACACTTTTCATATTGCATTCAAAAAGGTCAGGTTGTGTCCAACCAGAAAACAAAGCATAAATAATGCTAATTAATACAGCTGCTCCCTTAAAAAACATAGGATTTGGTCCAATTTGGCTCTGACTGGACATCAAGACCACAATGGATTTCTCCTGTGATGAGCAGACATCCGAGACTCCTCTCTGACCATCACAGGGCAAACCTTGCATGCAAAGCTTATTGTCCAAATCATCCCTTTATTGAAGGTTGTCTTTCCTCACACGTAGTTTCTACATTGTTCTGCAATGTTTGTAAGTGGTTTCAGGCACGATTAAAACACGTAGCAGAAACACAAACCAAACCACTGAAAAGGCTAAAGCAAATGTTTGAGTTTGAAGCTGCCTGTGCAAAAATCAAAACCCATGTGATGCTTCAGAGACAAATTAAGGTCCCAAAAATATTGTAACAGCTGCACATTTTTGCCACGCGTGTCAGCTAAAGCTGCTCTCTCCAATTTGCCCCGAGTGTCATGTAAATTACCATGTAACATCTTTTTGACCACTGATGTATTGTAATTTCATCAAACAAGCATACAAATCAAATAGCCTCCAGACTTTCTTGGTATTAATGAAAAAGCGTTTGTTTCCAGGCACATATGGTATTAACTTATTAGTATTAACAGTGCAACATACAAGTGACAGTTGGTTCTAGGAAAAGCTTACATTCTCTAAACCCCCCTGATTTTCTTTAAAGCTTTAAAGAAAGGCCCTGTGCACTGCAGTAACATTGATAAGGAAGGAAAATGCTTTGCCAGTGGAGCTAAGCCCTTCATGGGCAGCAATTAGCAGCAACTGACAGACTCAAAATGCTGAGAAGACCAAGACAGGCTTTTCTTTTTCATTTCAACATGCCTTGGGGTTGAACTTGAACTTCTTTCCCTACCCTCATGACACTTTTTGGGAAGGGTAGAGGGTAGCATCCCATGTGAGTGATGTATTACTAGATGGCAGGCAATGCTGACCCACCAGCTGGGTGGTTTGAAGCTGCTTTTGGTGATTGAAGTGGTAGCCACGCATCTGAAGAATTCAGATACACGGAACAGACGCAGTGGCTCACCATCAAAACAAGGGTGTATCTGTAGGGTGATCACTATCAATTCAGAAAAACAGAGAGCTAACAAGCCTCATGCTGCAAGCACTAAGTATCCTTCCTGTTAAGCGTTCAGGGAGTCCAGATCGCAGATGCTTTGTCAGCTTCAGGAAAGCAATCCAAAAACCATCACATTAAACAAAAACGAAGCCTGGGCATCCACCCCCTGCAGAACAGCATGCACATGCCTCAGCCTTTAAGTGGACTCCAATCACATACCACAATTTAGTGTAAAGCACTAAATTAATGAATTTAGTATTTACTGGGAAGAAGAGGGTACGATCTCAGTCATTCTGTTCCCATCCCCTGGCTCCAGTTCCTGGATGGAAACGAGCACTGCACACGTTGATCCGAACCCATCCGTGGCACAGCCCGATAAGCCATGCCCAGCAATCCCAGCTGGTGAGCTCACTCGGGCAGAGAGCGCACGGCTCGCCCTCCCTCCTCCACCGCGCTCTCCCGTGATGCTCCGCATCTTTATTCACAGCGGCGCCCTGCAACTTAAAGACCTTTCACTGCCTGCCCCAGCTGGCCTCTCTCTTTTGAATCCCCAACAAAACATCTCCCCCCCCACCCCACCCCCCAAGAAGATTGTCATGGTTAATCCTCCACTTGTAGAACGGCATTATCTCTTCAAAGGAATCGCAAAATTTCTTCCAGCCTGAATCATGATGCGATTGTTTCATGACCTGTTCGCTCAAAGCTGATTTTCACAGGTCTCAAGCACATGATCTAATTGGAAATTTTAATGAACACACCACATTTCATTGGAGCTGTATCATTTCATAAGACTTTTTCCACACACACCACAACCCCCCCCCGCCCGATTAGCTTTCAGGGGCAGACCTGAAGTATTTAAGTTGACAGGTTAGCAGCTAAGAAGATGGGAGGGCTGGACTCAGTTCTATATACATTGTCTAATTTTGCAACTAGCAATGAAAAACCTTGCCCTACTTGACACAGAGCAGGGACTGGAATTTTTACTTCTCTGCTCAGTAATGTAAGCGTGCATCCTTAGGGCTTGCACATCTCCTGAGCACAAAGGGACTTTTGTAGCTCACCGGAGGATGAAAGCTAATTGTGAGTGTTGGAGAGGGGCTGTAAGAAATCCTCCTGTCGCGTTGGGTTTTGTGGAGCACTCCGGACTCCAGGTGTATTGCTTTACAGCCGGAAGGGTTACATTACCATCTCTTGTGACCTCCCACATGATGCAGGTCACAGCATTTCTCCCTGCCAAGCCTCTCTGTCTAGCCCAACTACTTGTGACTGCAATAGAGCGTAAGACGTGATTTAAATTCTTGCAATGATGGGCAGTTTCACCACATCCATCGCCAAGTTGTTCCAAGGACTAATTGCCCTCACTTAAAAATATGTCTTGCATTTCCTGTTTGATCTTTGCTGACTTCCAACTCACAGCCACTGGATCTTGTGTTTTTGCCTGCTAGCTTAAAGAGTCCTTTACTCCAGACATCTTATCCCTCAGTGGGTACTTACCGACCATGATTAAATAGCCACTTAACCTTCTCCTCAGTAAGGTGAGTCCTATGAGAGCAGATGGTGCTAAGCACCTCTAAAAATTAGCACCGCAGCTATTTATGTCTGTAAATTGCCAGCCAATTGTTTTGTAAGGCCAGTTACAGAGAGCTGCTGGCACCTGTCTCCCCATCAAGAGAAATTACAGGTGCTCAGCGTGGTCCAGCATTTGTTTTTCATACCCCAGCTCCTAAAGGCAAAGGACGCAGTCTCCTGCATTAGCTAGCTCCAACCTCATACAGCAAGAAGCCACCTCTGGCACAGGAGACACAGAACTAATAGAACAAAGTCCCCTCAGGTCTGGGTCAGCTTTATCTCCACGGTCTCTGCAGTCGTGGTACCAAATAAACACCCAAACCCAGACTGTTACTGATTTGGGTCATGCTGAAGAGAGACATAAGGCCTTCTACTAGAGACAGGGGGAACTGAAGCTGCTCTGCATGTTCAGGGGGAAACCATGTCCACAGGCAGGATAACTCAAGTGACTGCACCAGCAACTCAAGCAACAGAAACAGCTCTTCCCTCTACTTACCAGAAATACACAACTGCTGTAATTCTTCCATAAATAAGCTAAGGATATTGGTGTAAAATATATAAAAAAGCCTCTCCAAGTTCTCTTGCTGCTGGTGCTGGCCCATATACACCTTGCAGCTGCAAGGAACTACTAATTATAGGCCTCAAAACTCCAAAAGATGAATAAGTAACTGTTTCTGAGGACAACCTATTTGTTAGCATAATACTATGAAGACAGCTTCCTTACTAGGTATGAAGGAAATGCCATGAATTCCTGCACACACAGGGACAGGACCTGGGAAGGTCAGTGGAGTATCAGAACCTAGAGCTTTGCACCAGATGGAACATGCAACTTCCCAGTCACAGCAAATTCCAGCCTTGAAAAATTTTAATCAATAAATAAAACCAAAACCACCATACACTGATGTCCCCAGGCATTCCTCTCTTAGGAAATAAGCCCAACGCTTGCAGTTTTCTGGTAAGTACCTTTAGAAATGCTCATGAAGTTGAGAAGACCAACACCAACATTGCCTACTTTAAACTGAGAACTTCTCTCCTGCCCCTGCCATTTAAACCACAGATAACCAACGGCACAGAGAGCGCTTGAAGCCTCAGAACAGGGCCCATACACATTCTCGTAATTGATAATGACTTTCACTAAACTGAATTCAGTTCCAACCTGAATGAAATAATCTTTTTACATCCAGTGAAAGGTGAAAGTTGCAGCTTTCTTAACCTACCCCTCCCCCATGAGAACATGCCTACGAGGGCACATAGATGAAAGGGATAAATGAGACCAAAGGAGAAAGGAAAGACAGAGGCAGAAAATGTGAGTAAGGAGGCAGCAGGCTATAGGCCTATGAAATACTCTCCAGATTTCCTGCCAGTAAACATCAATTGAATACGAAGCTACTGAAGTATAATTACCTCCTTGTCAATCCTGACATTAACATTTTCCTAACTCTTCAATGACAATCACTTCTTTCAACACTCCTTAATAACAATTCATTTACTTATCCTTTCACGGATGCGTAGGACTGTCAATAACTTCAGCATCCTTAAAGCAAGACTGGGAAGCTGTGGATCGAATACGGCTGCTGAAGCTGAACCAGATTTCTGAACAGTCAGGGTTTTTCAGAGGACACTTCCCACTTTTTTCTCCAACAAACACAAGAACAGCATTTTTAAAAAAGTTACTCTATTCAATCTTCTCTCTTAAATTAAAACTGGACAAAATAGTCCTTATAAGGCAAAGGTCATTATGGGTAAACAAGTCTGTAAGACCCCTCCCCTGCATTTAATTCCAAGCAGCTTAGGGAGTACTTTTCACATACATACGTTCATAAAGAATACAAGACAATCCAGTTACTGTTCTAGTCTTCAGCACTGGTGGGTTGCACGTCTTGGGCAAGTCACTTGCATGCACCTGTGTATTTGTCCAATAAAGGAAACACTGTAATGGTATTCACCTTCTTTATGATGCCAGCCAGAGTAAGGAAAGAAAAATCCCGTGCAGTGTTTTATACAGCATCAAGTCCCACTGATCAGGTCACACTGGCAATAATATAACACTCTATGGTTTCCACAGTTGTTCTGAGCCATGATAAACATGATTAAAGCAAACTACTTTGAATAAGAAAGATCCATGTTACGTTCTTAGGTACAGCATGGTCCTGTGACCTTTATTTTCTTGTTAAAAACCAAATTCTCATCCTTCTGACAAGGTATCTTCAAACTACAAACCCAAAGAGGCTACATGGGACTACACAGAGTTGGCTTTTCCCTGTTTTTTCTTTCTCCGGTCAGAGATTTATACTTAAAGACTGTAGAAGCTCCTGAGTCCACACCACACAAAGGGTATTTGCAGCGATGGTTGTTCACTAAGGAGCTGCCTCAGCTGGATGCAAAAGCAAAGGAAGGGGTGTATGAAATAACCAAAAAAAAGCGAAGGAAGATACAGAGGAGACTACAATGTAAAGCTTTCTTTTGTGATCACCACAGACTAGGAAAGAGAGTCTGTATGCAGCCAAATGAAGATAGCACAAAAAATGAATTGCACCTTAAAAAACCCCAAACCAATCCTACAATATGAATACCTAGTCCTCAGTCCATGAATTAGTCATGCATGGCCCCAAACTCTAGCAGCAGGATAAGGACCTAGGATGAATCATGAGCTCATTGTAATTATTGTGGTTTCAGTTCTATCAAGTCCCAGGTAGCATATTTAGATCCTTAATGAACAACCACCAATGGAACTAGAGAAATACTAAGACACTTAGCCAGCTCTCAACCAGTGGTTTATTGGGGGTGGGGGTCTTAGTTCTTGTTGCTAAACAAGGCACAGTTATATCGGACAGACTTGATGATCTTACAGGTCTTTTCCAACTTTAAAAGGTTGGAAAAACCCCCCACAAAACTTTATCATGATTCTATGATAGAGGCCCCTGCAGGGTCACATAAGAGGATCCCCCGGTTAAAAGGTTAAGAAGTTTCCACAGGATTGCAGGGAGAAGTCACTGGGAGTAAGCCTGTCCTCATAACCTGGGAAAAGAAAATTCTTTAAAACACCTTGCAGAAACCAATTTCTGTTCTTGATGCACAGCTCCAGTGCCGAGGCACAGCAGCGTCCTACCTCTAATTCAGCTGGCTACTTAATTTGTTTGCCACAGAGACAGGCCTGATTTCCAGGAGCACTAAAAGCAGCAATCAGTACTCAGCACCTTTAAAACCACCACTAATACTATATTGTTGGGAAAAAAGCTTTCCATACATATCACAATTTCTCTGCATCCTTCATTTATTACACGTAAAATAATAATGCCACTTAATAAAATCCTTATGAGAACCATCAAATGATGTTGTACAATGGTATGTCAACCTTAGTTTGCAGTGAAGAAAGATCCCTCTTTTTGTGTAGATGTTAGAGACAGAAACCCAAACAGTTAAACATAAGAAATGCTAGCCTTTTTCTATTAAAGAACCACAGCCAGTTCTCTCACCTGGGACTTGCGCTCTCATTGAAGTCAAGAGCAAAAAAGTCCCATTGACTTCAACAAGAACAAGGTCTTCTGTGCTGCTGACTGGGTGATAGCATGGTCACAGGTCCTGAGTTCAAAACAGAAATCAATAAACACAGCCTACAACCTTCTGGTTATATCTCCCCAACTACCTACAGACTTACACCGGGGACTTTCAGTAGTTTTACTTCCTGGAGAAAAGGTTCATATGAGAGTCTATGACACATTAGGCTTTGTCTGGGCTCAAAGGAGCTGTAGCCAAAGCACCACCAAGATAAACGCAACTCGCTAGCATCTGGGTGCCTTGTATACAATGTTCCTTGTACATTATATGCAACCCACTGTGAATACACAGACAAATATAATGCTTTCTTTTATGGAGCAGCTAATGTCAACAGAGGTGCTTGAACCACATGATTTCATACATCAGGGAAATCCAGCCCAAACACTTCCTGCGTTGCATAGGAGAGGCATAAAAAGTCAGACCAGATGACTGCAGTGATTTTGGTATCTGCTTCCACTCATGCAAAACTAAGCACAAAGCTTGCCCTCAATATGTCCAAATACAAAACTACCTGGTGTTTTTAAGAGAAAAGAAAAGAAATAAAGGCCACCTGCATAAGCATTCATAGATAAATACTATTATTTTCTTAATAAGCATACATTATACAGGCACATATATATATATGGAGATCTTAATATTCCACCTTACAGAGAGCTGGATTTAACTTACAGGAATTTCTGTTGCTTTCAAACACTAAAAAAAAAACCCCAAAAATAAATCATTACATTTAGTTTCCTTTGCATCAGAAGCAAGATTGTAAGACCAATAAAACCAACAGCATAAGAACATTGCTGACTACAATCTAGAAATACAAATGAATCTTCTATATTGCCAGCATCAACTATCCCTTGCCTAAAAAAAAATTCAACTGCTTAACAAATGAATGCTTAAATGTGCTTTTACTAAACTTTAGGGTAAACCATGTGGCGGTACATTCGGTAAACTCTGCACTGAGATTTTAATTAAAGCCATTGGCCCGATAAACTGCATTGTTTCTGCTTCTTTATTCCCTATATTTGTCAGCTTTCTGTCTTCCCAGCTTTAAGCGAAGAGGCAGATTTGTCTGAAGCTACAGCCAAAGCCAAAAATCAAAGCCAGTTCCATTTCCTGGGATGGCTGCAAACACAGTTTACAGTGAGGAAATACACCCACGCGCATTATGGATGACCTTGGGAGCATCAGTTCATTGACTACGCTTCTGGCAGCTGAGAGCTGGATCATCAAAAATCCTCCTGAACATGGAAACACACGCAGTGTTGGCAGGGAGACAGCGATCCAATACACTCAGAAATGCAAGGTTCAGAGAAGGGAGGGAGGAAAAAAAGAGCTCACGCATACAAAGGCAGCCAATCATCCCTCTGCTTTGCAAGCTGGCAAAAGCAATACAAGAGTTACCTGCTGCATTTTGCCTTTCCAAGAAAAACTTTCACCATAAGCACGGCAGGTATAAATACAATTATATAACCCATGACAGCTGGTGAAGGGTGGTTTCACAGAAACATATTGGCTTATCTGGAAAACTTTTGCCTAAAAAAGCACATTTTTTTTCCTCCTCGCCTTAACGATGGCATCCTTATAGCGTTAAAAATATCACAATACTACAAAAATGCTTACAGACCATTATTCCCTGGATAATTTGTGGCAGACTAAGAGAGAAGAGAAATTTAAGTGACTTGGAAAATACTGACTGCAAAAGTATCCGTGTTGAAGGCAATGTTCAGAATTTTAAATCAGCAGCTACAGAGGCAATCAGGGAAAAATCTATCACGATGGGATGCACTAAAAATACAATTCTTTAACTAATTAGAAACAACACATTTGATTCTTTTTCAAAGCTATTCATTAAGTGTTAATAATCTAAATAGCAAACTGTTTGCATTTTTGTCAAAAATTGTAATGTATTGCCCAAAACTTTAAAAATTCCACATTAGCAATACCCATCAAAAGACTTGAACTTTCAATCAAACACTGTCTACAGAGAAATGATGAGGCAAATTACGCAATGGTAATTTAACGATCAATCCTTGTCATTTTGGGATGACAGTCCTATTTGGAAAAAAGCAAAAGGAAAATGGATTAAAGTGCTAAAATAAAGACGCTTTGTTCATCTGAATAAAACATTTGTAACTCTGGTCTGAGAGGTTACTTTCATTTGCAGCCAGTTTGATTTGCCACTCATCTTCCTTCGGGAATCATTCTGTTTCAAGTGCATTAAGAGATGATTTATTTGCATAAGCCAACAGAGGGTTATTCTTTCCTCAAAAAACAGAGAATGACATTGCTGTACAAATGACAGAAAACGTTAACAATTCCTGAAAGTTCTCATAGGTGATTAAAGGAATCATGCCACATATCACAGAATGATTAGTGCCAACGTGGCATATATTGCATTTTAAGCATAGTTGAGCTTCTGCACTGTTTCCCCAGCTACTAATAAACTTTTTTCTTTGAAGACACATTAGAAGATTTGATCTTCAGAAGCACGTTTCAAACTAAAAGCAGAAATTGCTATCCCTCCTTCAAGTCTTTTATATATAATTAGGAAGTAAGTAGCATCCCTACACATTCATTTCATCATCCATCTTGAAAGAGAAGAAAGCGAAGCTGAAGATGTTCTTGGCTATTATTATGCTGTTCCCGGTTTCTGGGGGTGGAGTTGCATCATGGCAGAGCACAAAGGTAGTGGCCACAAGTGTACTTTTGTCATGCCTCCTGTCTGTGGATGTCACTACTGCACTTTGTCATTACAAGTATCAGGGTGACAGTCTCCTTCCTGCTGCAAAAGATACGGAAGCCTCCAGAGGAATATGGTCTTACTCTAGCAGGTCTGGGCACTCTCAGACAGTGCCTGATGCAGCAGAAATGCCAGCCCATAATGGAAAGATCAGGTACCTGCTCCACACCAGATAGGCTCTGAAAGTCAACTTTAAGACACTGGCCCAGGGCTTTCTGCCCCTCTTCCTCTTGCCATCCTGTAACATGGCTTCTTACGAACAAGTGTTTTCTTGAGCTTCAATTCCATCTATTTCACCCTTTCAGCTTACAATCATGTGTTGCAGACTTCAAAGTTGGGGCACAGTTGGACCATTAGCTTTACTGAGATGCCATCCATCCATCCCCCTATTCTTAATCTCACACCCCACCAAAAACTTCACCTTGCCAAATCAACCCTTGCCAGCCTCAGAGCAAGGCAGCATTTCAAGCATATCCAGAAGGGCCACATAGGTAACCAGCTCCAAAACCAAAGATCTTGACAGAGCAATGCACTACAAAGCCCTTGTATGCTTGGAACACAACCCAAACACCCTCCAGATGAGACGCTTCTGCTAAATAACATAAGAACTGGAATACTTTTCCTGAGGGAAAGGTAGGAATTAGAACAAAGTTGCAACACTACTTATTTGTTAAAAGCTCAGACCAGCTCCTTGAACTTCACTGGGAAGCCTGTGAATGGCAGACTACAAGACTCTGCAACAAGGTACCATTAATAATCTTCAAGGAACATCTCATCTCCCTGCTGGCAATTTTTTCCTCATTCTTCCATACTGCCAAGATTACCACTCACTTCCTGAACTGGACTCCTCCTTTCAAGTAACACTTTCTTTAGAGCACAACCCTCAAGGTGATACCTCCCACCACTTTCAGGTTCCTACCTAGAGAGGTATTGTGACTGGTTTTCTTTGGCTTTCACAAGGGGAAAGACTGTCAGCAACCCACTAATATAACTAGGGCTTTTTTCCACACTGGAGAACAAAACATGTATTTTATATTCTTTTCCCTCCCTCACCAGGCCATAGTACAATCAAAAAACATGGGAGACAATAGGCAAAAGTAAGAGCTTAGTCTAAAGATTTTTTAAAGCCCATTTTCTCTGAAACTAGGAAAGCAAAAGATGGAAATAAAAAAGGATACGGGGATGAGAATATTAAAAGTTGCAGTTACCACTCAGGGCACAAGCTAAAACAATTATTGAGAGACATGTTGATAGCAGTGAAGCACTTACATTTTGTGCCTAGTTTAAATATTAACTGCTAGCAGCACATTCCTTAGAAATTTAAGGGCCCCCAAAGTTTAGTTTCAGAGTGTGTGAATAAAAGCACTGCCTACAGAGGAAGACCAAACCCAAGCATTTCTCTGTTTGCACATTGAATACCTGTAACGTTGTGCAATCAAAAAATTATGGTTTGGAGGGAGTTTAACACTGCAAACGATCAGTGAAATTTGTCACTGAGGACAAGCATTTATAGGTTAAAATCTGAGTTACGATAAAATATGCAGATGCATACCAGGTTATCTTTTAAAGATAATATACTGCATACATAAATGCGAGTGCTGGATCCACTTTAACAAGATTTGTCATTATGAACACACAGACACCAAAAATCCAGAATGAATGTGAACTTACAGCCCAACACTGTTCCAGCGGGCTGAGACAGAAACATTCCTTCCCCAAACTGCAGTTGTTAGTCAAGTCACCATAGAATATTTGATTATACCTACAGCAAATGTTACTTTAATATTTTAGCCTTTCTTAAAGTAATGCAAAGAACTCTGGAAAATCTCTCGGCTCAACAGCATCCTTCCAGCTTTCCTCCCTCAGCTATAGGGACAATTTGCCCATCACAAAACAAGCGGTGGACCAATTGAGTCTGGAGATTAAGTCTGTGACTGGATTTGATCTCACTTATTTTTTAGTACAGCATAGACATATGTAAAACAGCAGCAGAGAGCTACTGCAACAGGAACACAGAAGAATACAGCATTATAGCAGTAGAAACGTATTCAGGCAGTAACAAAAGCAGCACCAATTACTCTTGTGTGTAACCCAAGCTAACTTGTCATAGAGTAAAGCTGTTGTGGTTTTGCATGGCCAGGTTCTGGTGGAGCAGGGGGGCTGCAGGGGCAGCTTCTGCAAGAAGCAGTGAGAAGCTTTCCCTAGGCCTGACAGATTAAGTGCCAGCTGGGCTCAAGCTAAGCAAGGCCGAGTCCATCAGCAATGGTCACAGTACCTCTGGGAATCACATTTAAGAGGAAAAAGATGCAAGCAGACACTTTTTGCCCCCAGAGAAGGGAGTGAGAAGATGCAGCAAACTCTACGGACACCAAGGTCAGTGGAGAGGCGGGGAACGAGGTGCCCCAAGTGCCGGGAAGAAAGATTCCCCTGCAGCCTGTAGAGAAACCATGGTGGAGCGGGTGTCCCCCGCAGCTCATGGAAGATGGAGAGCAGAGATCCCACCTGCAGGCCATGGAAAGAGAGACCCAAAGTGTAGGTATTTGGTATGTCTTACCAAAGACATACTGCCTAGCAAAACCGATGTCACATTGACCTCCTATTAAGAGGATCTTTCCAGGAAAAGCAGTGATTTACCAGTTTACAGTTAAGGTTTCTTACGTGGTTGGTATCACTATAGGGGTAAATTGCAGCATGTTGAACGTTAATTTAGTCACAAGCAACACAAGCCAAATCGCAATGGATGACCTTTGGTATTGACTTCTGGCTGTTTCAATATCTACTTTACAAAGGCCTGACACCTCACTTCAGAAGCATTATGGTAATGTTGCAAGACATATTGGTAAAACCACCCGATAAGTCAAGGATTTGGTACCTATAATGCAAATTTGTGTGTCATGCTTACAAAAGAGACCCTTGTAAAATATTGCCTAACCCAAATTTAACAAACAAAAGTTAAATATTTATAAACAAGACACTGAAATCACAGGAAATCCTTATAGGAGATATACTCCAATATGATTGACTATTCATGTGCAGAGTATGACATACGATGGAAATGAATAAAAAGTAAACAACATACTCCATTACTCCCAACATCTGCAAAGCCTATTTTAAACTTCCTAAATTACACAGATGTAACAGCATGGAACTCTTAAGCCTTGAGTGCATGCGGATGAGATTGCGTTTCTGTGATGCTGAAGTGAACAATTAGAGAACATACATTTCTGTACTGCAACTGAATGAATCCAGAAGGTTGGTATTTCTCTTCGCAGGGCCGTCTGACTTGTACATGTCAGAGACAAATCAGCAACTTGCCAGCAGTTCACAAGGAATACTTCATGTCATTTGTGTAATAAAAAAATCAAGCAGACTATGGCCAACTTGGGTGTGTAACAGAGGTGTAACAAATGCTTTACAATAAATATCATCTCACATTAACAAGGGGGTAAGAGAATTCGACGAAAACCACATGGAAGAAATGAAATAAATTAAGCTACTTCCAGAGATGACTTAATCTGCTCCACAAAGAGCAACAAGTTTTACTGTCTCATTTTACCCTCCAGGTTTCCCTCTCACCAGAGCCTGCTCAGAACTATTCTGCCCTCCATCCTCCAAGACTAAATCTCACACTCCTGTCCAAATAATGTGATGCAGCAGGGGTGAATAGGAATGAATGTTCTCTGTAAGCTCTAAATTGATCATACTTCCACAGGTGACAAAACAAACCTGCAGCTGGAAACTAGGACGGCCATTTCCTAAAAAACACCTCAGAAGCAAGAACAGCAAATATACGGACTCCTACATGCATCTTCTGATTAAGGTCATTAAAATCCAAGAGCTCCAGAAAAGAGCTGGTTGTCACAAGGACCCTACCACAAAGAAATAACATTTTTAAAAGAATTTTTGGTACTAAAAATGTTCAACTAGGAGCTAAACATGGCTTACACCACAAGTACATGGGCAAATTCCTCTTCAGTTATTCCTCTAACATGAAGCCTCGAAGAAAATTCGAGAGGGTGACAGGAAAGCAAATCGATAGGAAAAAAAGAAAGAAAACACTGCCAACTTATGTGTTCCGTTGTAATAAAGCCCAGAGCCAAGCACTACACGTGATATCCTGAAATTTTTTCTCCTTTACAATATCCATCATCTCACATTAATGTGGGGGTAAGAGTAATCTACATAAACAACAAGGAAGAAATGAAACAAATTTAACTAATTTCAGAGATGACAATCTGTTCTGCAGAAAGCAGACTCCTGCTAGGAACAGAAACAATGGTAAGTTGGATCTGGAAGGAGAAGGGAAAATCCTTAGCAGAAACAAGTTTTTGGAAAGCCTAGGGTCCAAGACCAGACATTAAGATCACTGTTAGTTTGACATGCCTGGAGGCCTCAGTAAAACAAAACCCTACAGAGCAGGCAAAAAATTCTCTGCCTGACAGTAGTTGAAGGCTCTGGGTTTTTTGATGTTTTGAGAAAGCAGCAGAGTGGCTGATGTCTTGGCATTGACAGCCACAGAGCCAAATTAAGTGACTTCATTAATGCTATTACAAATGAGTGATTTTACACATTGCAGTAAAAGATTAGCACAACAGCTTTTTAATCGCTTTATGAGATCCAACGACAAGCCTGATTGGCAACACAACAGAATCTTTTTCTTTTTAATCTAAATTTTTTAAAATCTAAATCTTTTCCATCATAATCATTGATTTGGCTCAACATTGCTCTAAAGATGGATCATACCAGTGTGACCAGATGAAGATGGCACCTTTGCTTATCGAGTGCTTACCTCTAATCCTTTTTGCTTGAAAGACAACGACTCTACAAGTATAATCCTCTTGCTGTAAGAATCACTTTAAATCTAAATATGACAAATATTCAAGTTTTTTAATATAAATAAGCAAGATTTGAAACCAAAGATACTTATTTTTTAAAAAAAGTAACTGAAATTCTTCATTACAAAGGATATTTTGGCACTATACGGACTTGACACCCACAGAATGGTACAATCCAGGGTAATTAAAACCCCCCCCATTGAATAACCTTTTAAAAACCAAGTGGGTTGCTCTTTATGTAAAGAGTATTTGTTCAGCACTTGTATGCTGTTTGTGTCTCAAATGTAATGCTACTATGATGTCATTGTTAGCATCAGAGCTCTAAAAGCCCAACAGAAATACTGTTTTCAATTTTGGCACAGCATATTTGGAAAGCATGGAGGAAAATACAAGCCCAACAGGAGACTCAATCTGACAGATGCTGTCAGCTACCTTTTCAAATCACCTCAAAATCTTTAGCTCAAAGCTATCTGCCTAATGCTTTTCACTCTTTTTTTGGAATGGTTTCTCATTTTCCATAGATTTTCCATTCAGTAAATAAGGAAGCTGCTGCTTACTTAGAAAGCGACCTTCCAGGCTAACAACAAAGCCTACAGCTACGAGACACACAAAAGCAAGACAATCTAACTGCAAGAGTACACACAACATTTTTTTCCTAAGAAACATCTCAGTACTGTAAATACCAGCCACAGCTGGGATAAAGTTTTACAGCAGCCAATGTGGAGGTTAACAAACTGTTCTAGAAAATACCATACTATAATATTGCTGCTATAGATCCCCCATATAAATAGGGAGGACTCAAGATGAGGCAGCTCTATGGGAAGAGGCACATCCACATCACTGTCTGGTTAGATGTTTTAGACTTAACGCAGTTTTAAGCTGCTCAACTGGAGGGACGGGTCACCACGCTGAAAACAGCTGAAGGTCAGGAGCCCAGGGCAGATGTGAAAAGCAGGCATCTACGAAGCATTCTCAGGAGACAAACATCATCATGAGATCTAACAGTTTTGTTTAATTTTTGTTCTCACAACTATTTCAAGTTTTTCTAAGTATTTTCTGCATGACTTGATACTAAGTACATTGTTTTAATGCATGTATGAAGGCAGCGTTCTGCTTCGCAAACCCACCATGCGTGTGTGTGCTCCTGAACAACACTGTCCTCTGACACGTGAGAGAGGGCTTGGTAATGGTTCCAAGGCCTGTAATAAACTGAGGAACAAGAAGTTCACAAGAACAGGGAAATTAAAATGCAAGAATAATTCAATATACAAAACTAACAGTCAGTGTTCAGAAAGTGTTGTTAGCCCTATAACACGACTGTCAAAGGAAATTGCAAAATCAAAAGATATGAACGGACTTGCTAATTTAAAAGGAATTAAAATTCCTGGCTGAGGCACAGAAGGATGTTTTATTTGTCATCTTATTTATTTTACATATTTGATTACATGAGTGGCAGCCTATAACTGAAATAGTTATGGGCTCCCATGGGAAAATTAGACTTTTTACCCTATACAATCAAGAATCACACTCTAATGTGGAAGTTTTATATTTTAATACGATCTGTACTGAAAAACCAATACTGCTTTGCAAGAAATGCTGGAACCACACAGTCAGTGCCACTTTTGCAAAAAGAAACTCCCCGTTAATCTTCAGTAATTAATTACATCTGTAAATATTGCTTCCAAAAATCCCAAACCAGTAACTTTTAACACAGAACATCCACTGGAAATATCTGTCAGGGACAGCAAACAATTAGATAATTAGTTTAAAAGGCATAGCTGAGACCAGGGATTAGAACACCTAAAAGTTCGAATGCGAACAGTATGGTATCCTGTATGTGTGGTAACATAATGTGCCACAGTGATTTTATTTTTTAAGTGAAGGCAAAGTACTATTACAGATTCCCAGAAAAACACACATAAGAGACTCCTAGGTACACTTTCAGAAATGTAATTACAGGATGTCCATGTGTAACAAGACTAGCAGTATGAAGCCAGCTTTGGCACACTGTACCCAACTTTGTTAAAAAGGCAAATCAGAACCTCAGAGTGGTTCAGCTTTATTGCACTGTCATCTCCACTTCCCCTGCAAACACAGAACGACTGGAACCAAAACAATGCCATCTGAAATGCCAAGTCTTGAAGTGCCACCGGGAGCTCCCCAGACCGATGAGAAACCTCTTGCAGAACTAACCCACGGGCCAGGGGTCACACACAGGCTTCGCCAGCCCAGCCACGGCAATGCTCTTACCCCAGTGCTGCTGCTGGGCTCACATCTTTACCTTTCCTGCTGAGCTGCAGCACAAGTGCAACAGGACTCGTTCATCTGCAACACGCCCGTCACAAAACCAAACCCAATATGCAGACAACAGCAACTTTATTAGCACTTACTGATCCCAGGGGTGATAAATAAGTTTGTTTACTTCTGCACAAGCAAAGTTGGTGGTAAAAGGGAAACCGATCATACTGTAAAGTGGCTGAAAGTCTCATTAAAAATCAAATGATAACATAATCCCAGCAAATTGCCAGGACATAGAGATCGAAAATGCTGTAGTACCCAGGACCATGCTGGCATCTAGCCAACAGCCTGAGGGTCAAAGCTATTCTGCGTGTACATTTACATAAATTTACATCTATTCTGCATAACAAGTCAACATAGTATTCAATAGGCTTTATAGAGGGACTGTCCTGAACTAGCTCATCAGCTCTCACAAGAGCACAAGCCTAGCGATTTCCTTCCTTTTAAATTCTGGTGTAACTACTAATTTGGTTTTACAGGGCAATCATGTGCAAAGAGTCAGGCCCTCAGCAGAGGAAAGCCACTCCTCTACTAACAAGCTTGTAAGCAAGAGGATCAATACAATGGATGGAACACACGGCCTATTTATTTTACTACAAGTGCAAATCCTTTTCTCCTATGCTTGAAGAAAGGAAAAAAAAATAGAAGGGAAAACTTTTTATCCGTCCCCATATGCAGAGAAATGCAAACTTACTGTGGTATCGATGCTCATACACAGTCACATATACGTGTGCTGTGAGCCAGAGAGCATTTCCACAGCAAGAGATGGAAAAAGCAATCACAAACGTACTTTCCTGGAATGAAAATGTGGATGCGGCCTCACACTATGACATATATGCACAATCAGTTCCTCTGCAGCTATGTTCCAAGTAACTGCTTTCGGCTGGCTTTGTAGGGGATGTTTTACTCTACAAAACTATCAGAGTCCAAATATGTCAAACTGTAAACTATGCAAAAATGTGAGTTCTATTATTGCTTGCAAAATGTTGTACTGCTTTGGAGAGGAACTAAACCTGAGCTACAGGTATTTTCCTTAAAAACAATAATAATTTGCACTACATTCAGGCTTGTCCCCTCATATTATACTCTTCAGTCATTGATTCAGAATTGGATGTTTCATAAAGCTGTCCACCTAACTCAGGAATTTAAAAAACATACAAGTAAGTTGATTCTTTCTGATATTATTGCAAAATAGGAACTTGCTATCTGGAATGGGAGCACAAACTTGTTGGAACAGCAAAACACAGCAGGGAAGGTACAGGGACCTCCCTGTTGTTTGTACTCCAAACAACAAAAAAGTCTGGACTTAAAGTAGTATTCCTTCCTAGTTAACAAGTTGGGGGAACATCTCCAAATTCTAGGCTATCAGAAGCTTACAATTATGATTAAAAACTGTAATCCTGAAGAAGGATCAGACTACCCTTACAGTACAGCAGTTGGATTTCCCAATGCCAGGTCTGCCCTCTCTGAACCCATCCTGACTTCTGTTCTGCACAGACAGAAACCCAATGCCAAAGAAGCATTGCAGTCTTCAGGGTAGGAAGGCGTGGCATCCCCTCAACCCAAACCTGGAACTCTGATGTTGCACAGAGATTCTTTTAAAGAGCTGATGTTTTCAAACTGCCTTTCTCTTTGCATAAACAGTCGAGTGGCTAAGTGAAATCCTTCAGTAACAAACTATGGATACAGGAAAGAGGGAAGGAAATTTTGCAGAGCAAGAGATTTCACTGTTTAAGCTTCCAAAGAGTTCAACTAAACCAATCAGATTTTTGTCTTCATTTTTAAAGACCATTTCAGAGGCCATCTGAAGTAACTGAAATGCTTCTCTGGACTGATTACTGCTGGAAATAAACCCAATGCATCTCTGTACCAGCCTTGCCATGCTGCCATACATTTCTCTCAGCTCTCTGGTCATTTTCTTCTCATCTGTCCAGCTACGCTTCTCATCAGCGTTAACTGCCAATTTGTATCATCACAAACTCAAGCTGTAGTACTTCAGCAAAGTTTATAAATTCCTTGTGCTTCATTATAATCTCTGCAAAGAATTAAAGTGAGATTTGTCTGGACAACCATCACATTTACCATGTTAGCACAGTTCTGCTTGAAACGGCAGTTCATCTTTTCCCTTCCAGTCTCGTGTTTTAAATAAGATGTCTTAATGTGACTGCATAGTCTCACAAACGCAACAGCAGAGGCTTTATTCTCCTTTATGTTGAGCTATGTAAATAACACATAAGCTGGGTACTTAGTTTCCTTCTGAACACTGCAGCTGAGTGCAAGGTAAGGAGAAGAAAAAGGGCGCATATATGTTTGGGATAAATCCTTGAAGGGTGATGGCTTGTGATTTTCTTCTGCTACTCGTACATGCATGGCAAGAGATACAAAAGGCAGGCTCACTGGAATTTAATCTTATTATGATCCGTTTCCACCTATACTTCATAGGCCTGGATGTTAAACAGACACTTATCCGAGCTGTGTCAGTCCTCTGCAGTCCATCTACACGTACAGACACCGAAAGTAAGACATAGAGGGCTCACTGAGAGGCCAGGCAGGCTAAGCTGTTGTCACTGACAACAAAGGCGATGCTGGCTGACCTATACTGGTGTGACGTGGGTCCTTTATTCCTCTGTAACGCGAGCTGCCGAAGTGCTTGAGATCTACCTAAAGTACTTTTATCACTGTCTGGGGGAGTTATCATGGAATTACAGATCACATTCCAGAATGAAATATGGTGTAGTCTGATTGGCAGAAGAGCCCAACAGACTGTTTGGGGAATAGTTTGTTCTTCTAACGTTGACATGATATTATTTGTTTCTGGCAGCTCAACACCACCGACAAGCTTCATCTTATTCAAATTGCCTCAAAAAGCTTAATAACTCTCTTTATTTGGCATATCTTTTAGAAGAAAAAGAAAATAGATACATTATTTGTAAAGCAACATATGTCTGATGACTTTGATCTGTGCTGATGCAATACCCTTGAAGGATAAAAGCAGAGCTGTTTAAGAGGAGTCGTCATATGAACATACACTTTCAAGCAGCTTTTTGAAAATATATTTCTACTCAATTAGCACTTATAGCAATAGTTAATTTTAGCTATTAAAGCACTGAACTTTCTGTTGTCATACTTACATGCTACAATCCTCTCCAATTAAAGAAGAATTTATTCGGAATGTTTCCTTGACACGTTTTATGTATTTTCTCTCCTTTAAGCTGTCAGTTCGACTGCGTTAATACACAACACAGAGGCTGAAACACAGGTTAATTATTCAGCTGTTAGAGAGAAGTGGAATTACAGAATGGTGTGGGTCAAATACAGGCTATAGAGCTATAACACAATGATCAAAACAGATCTGATGATTTGTCTTAACTCCCTGCATTTTAGATGGGGCTTTGGGCAACCTGGTCTTCAGAGGGCATCCCTGCCCATGGCAGGGGGTTGGAACTAGATGATCATTGAAGTCCCTTCCAATCCAAAGCATTCTGTGATTTGATGATTATTGCTCTCAATTTGGTTGTCTTAAGCCAGGAATTCGTTATGCAATTCAGCTTTAGGCATGTAGATGGGTGCTTCAGATTTAAACTCTGAATTCTTCATTCTGCAAATGTATTTATACTAGTTAAAATGAGCACACCAGGGTTAAGGTTTTTGTTTTGGTTTGGTTTTTAAATGCTGTAAAGCCACATGACAAATAACACATATTCCTGGGGAGGATACAGTCCAGCCACACATATGCTTAGCATTCAAGTTTACACAGATGCTGACCCTTCATCTGGGTTATGCTTTGTCTTTCATTTTGATCATCCCAGGTTGTTTATATGAAAACCAAAAAAGTATTTTTAAAAATAAATCCTGACATATTTCTTCACTGTGTAGTTTATGTACAATAGAAACAAAGTCAATTGTGAATACATACAAGATCAAAAAGTGCTTGTAAAAAACAGAAGCAGATCAACACTCAAAAAAGCCTGGAGACCTGGTGGCTTTTGCGGAGGTCAGAATATTGGTGAATTGAAACAATTCAGAACAACTATTTCTTCCCTAACAACAATTAAATTTTACCTCTTAAAATGCAAACTCATAAAACCCCCTAAAATCTGTACAAGTCTGAATGGAAATCACAAATATGATACAGAAATACATCTTTACTTAACACTTTACAGAAGTACTGATTCGTATCACAGCCTTTTTTCATGCAGTGTGAATGTATACAATTTTACTAGTGTATCAAGTTACTCTTAGTAACTAAGTAGAGACACAATATTGTTTTGTTAACAACTCTAGGTGTCATCTTCCCCATCTCCACAATAAAGACAGAAAACTCAGTAGTGTCACAGGGACCAGCTATGTTGTATGCCAGATATGAGAGAGAACGAATGTCACTCTGAATTTTTATGCTGACAACAAAAATGCTCTGACTGTTCCGTGCACTTTGTCATTTTTTTCCTAAAAGATTGCCATAAAGTTTCATGATGGGGCATCCCTTATATCTTCCCTGATCAACCTCAATCACTGTTCTCAGAATTATCCTCTGGTTGTTCCCAATTGTTCAGTCAAGTTCATAGGAAAACTACTCTGCCCATTTGCATATAAAACCAGAGTATGAGCTCAGAAGTGTATCTCTGAGAACGCACACGCGATTTGCTCATCAATATAGCCAACTTGCCTGAAATCATTAGACACCATGTCAAATTTTCCTATCAGTTACATTTCCAGAGGACATCCTTGCCAGACTCAAATTCCATACATTCTGTAAGCCACACGTTCACGGGCACATAACGAGTAACAGCAATTTGCATCCTCTCTACATCTGCCTTTCAGCTGTTTTCAAAATTTCTTTGGAGCTGACATTGTTTTACTGCACCCAGTGAAACACTATAATGGACTTTGATTGCATTTGCCTTTCAAAACACATTCTGATCAAGCAGCACATTCACGTTGATAGTGTGGAAGTTTTGGACTTCCAGTCATTACGTGTTCAAGGCTGGTGTTTGCAGAGAAACCTTAGGGATTTGGATCCTGCTTCCACGGACACCCCACGCCACTTTCATTTCACTAGCCACTAACTTCTTTTTCCATAAGGAAAAACAAGAAGTTGTAATGCTGGCAGTATTTGTTTCCCCATTACATTTTCTTCTGCATTGTTTGCATTCGCGTTTCTTTCACATGAATGTTCACAGCCAGCCACTTCATTTGAATCGGTTGTGCGGCTTGTCTTTCTGTGCTGTTACTTGTTCCATCAGCTTTTCCACTGAAATTTCATTTCAAGATCAATAGACTCAGTTTACAGCGATGCGAGAATTTCCTGCTATCTCCACTCTCATTTTAGTCACCTTTAGTAGCTTACAAATTCAGTTTCATTTGCTCAAACTCAAATGGCTTAGCAGGTAAGACATGAATACGAAGTACAAAGTGTTATTTTCTTTTTAATGATACATTACGAATACAAGCCTTAAAAAGGGCAAAGTTAGTAGCTGTGCCCTACAGTAGGAAAATGGATTAATCTCATGCATTACACTATGCATCACAGCTCCAACACAGTAGCCTTGAGTTTATTTGACCAAATCTAATCAGGACCGATGCTAGTACCTGAAAAGCAGTGAAATTCAAATATAAAATTCAAAACCATCCTTCTTCTATGCTTTATATGGGCTCTCTTTGCAGCACTAAAATGATACAGCAGAATTTTCCGTGAAGCCAATCTGATTATAGTATAAACTTTTCAATAAACCCAAACCTAATCATGAAAAGCAGTGGCACTGGGGAAAATCAATATATTAGAAAAAGTCATCTGTAACAATGGCATAACAAAAAATGCTCAGCCTTCACTTGGGGCCAGAAGACGACTTTTTTCTTCTCCCCCCACTCCCCGCCACCTCCCCGCTTGATTGGAACAATCAATAGCATAACATGCTTGGTAAGTCATTGGCAGTTAAAAATCTAACTGGAAGCACCATCCCACTCGCAGCACAAGAGCTGCTAACATACACAAATGCCCACTAAAAATCAATTGCCTGAAAACTAAGAGGGATCCACTTAGTTACTGCATTGATTTCTTCCCTTATCTTTTGTATGTTAACATGGGAGCAGAAGTACACTGAAGGCAGCACTGCATATTCAAGACTGGTATTTCTTGTGTTACCTAGAATGCTCATGGATTCTTTTTTTTTTTTAAAGTAAACAAGACTGAATTCTAGCAAGACAAAGAAAGGAATATATTCGTGGGAAAAAAATACCAACTTCCCCCCCTCCCAAAAAAAAAAAAAGCAAAAGCAAAGCTCTGGCTTCTTTCACACAACTTTCCATTAAACCTGATGTTTGCTGGCCTAAAATACAAAGCCCTTGTCATTTCTACCCAGTGTGATTTAATTTGCTGGCTGTAACGCTCCAGGTGGACCGGCACACATGACTGGCTAATCGGCTGCCACCATCCCACGTCTGAGTCAGCACAGAGGGGGATTTAACCTTGCAGTTGCAAGGTCAGCAGTCCAACATTCCCCTCTTCCCCCTCAGAGCAGCAGCGATAATTGTGCAGATACATCAAGCAATTTAACTCACTGGAATATCAGAGTCTGAACCTTTTTTTGGGATGTACACCAGATTTGGTGGACATGGCACAGACGTGACGTATCTGTGCTTTCCCCTGCGATTCTACTTTAATAGCAATCAAGAAACAGAAGAGAGCAAGGAAACAGAAAGGAAAAAAACCAGCCACCAACCACAAAACAATGATGTTAAAGCTTCCCTTTAACTCGTCAGCACAAGACAGGGTGATGTGTTTAACAGACACTACAAAAAAGCCTTCCTTAAATAGTGCAATAATATAATGATTGGTTTTTGTTTGTTTTTAAATGAAAATGAGAAACAGAACTTTCCTATTTAAAAACAGTTTCAGGAAAACTACCTGACCCAACGTAGCTGTTCTGGCTTATCCACCTTAAATTTAAAAAGAAAATAGAAACATAAAAAAGAAAACAGCAGAAGCTAAACTCTAAACTACTATAACCCCTTAGGATGCACGATTACTTTATCCTTATTACCATAAACAGAATTCTTGGCTGAACAACATGATAGGAACCATGACTGAATAAGGCATGTTGCAGAGTTAAGCAAATCACATATCACACTGAATTTTGATTGTAGCGGGATGTCTTGAAAATAGAAATTAAATAGCTACAGCTCCAGAGACTTACATCCAGATTTCATTTTAAATAATGTCTGCAGCTAAAGAAAATACATTTTTCCATGAAGTGACATTTGTTATCTTGGTATCTCAAAAATTCTAAGCTTTGAAGAGCTTCATATTAATCAGTGTATTTTAGAAATCTTTCATGCTGGCTAAAAAACCCAAAGCCCATACTAAAAGCCCCTGGGTTTGCTGTTCACACTATATTTGAGTTAGAGAGCAATTAGACTTCATGATAGTTGATAGTTGTGAAAATTCTGTATCTTAATTCTGAATCAAAAACAGGAGAACAATGCTCAGTAGGGCTGGGCAGAATAAGGCTAAAGGGAATCTGAACCTGAACGTCACCACCCCAAGTATCAACTACAATAGTTTCCCACCAAACCCTCACAAAATAAGGACTATTCAGCTGCAGAACAAACTGCAGAACAAGCTGCAGAGTATGAAAACCTTTCCAACTTCAGAGCAATCCACAGCCACTGCATTTGAGGATTTCCAGCTGCATGATTTTAATACCAGCTCATCGGTGGGACAGAACTCCACTTAACATCAGCTGGCTCAAGTCTCAAAGCCTTTCATTGTGTTTCTTTCTGCCAAACCCACCTTACATACTGGATCCATCATGCCGGATGGCTTCTCCTTGTATCTGAAGTTCTCAGAAATCAGACACCTTAACACCACACAATACTTCCCAAAGCCAGGGCAGTGAACTGCTGAAACACACCGTAACAAGTAAATTCTGAGCTTCCACCATTAATCCACCAACCACTACAGCTAGAAGGAAAGAGAAACATGGAACCATGAAATCCCACTACCCTGAGTCAGCCCATACAACTATCTTCCTTGGTGCTTGCACACAGCTGCAAGCACCGTCTGTTCTTCTGATCACCTCCCACTCTGCGACCTTTAAAGATCTTTGCATACTTTCCCTCCCTACAGAAAGTGGCTTAATCTAACCTATAACTGACAAAACTTTGGTACAAAAGTGTGTTCACCGTTTGAAATCCTACTGGAATTTAGCACTGTTAGATACAGGGGAGATAAAAGTTGTAGAGCTGGGGAGTTGTGTATCTAACCCACCCACTGCGGGCATAATCCCTAAACTATGGATAAAGAGCTGACCGCTTCAAAATCCCTTTCCCATTCTCCTTCAGCTCTCATAGGGGGCCTACACTTGAGATGATAACTCATGCATACAGAGTGGCAAGCAAAGAGCAGCTTCTATACCCAAAATGTCCCTTCTGGATTCAAGCAGCAGCTGCAAAAACACATGTTGGCCAACCCCACTGGATGTCCTGCACTTGGCAGACACTCACAAACACATGGGGCCACTGGGGAGTGAGGAGCAGCCAAGGGAGATGCAATGAAATGGGGAAAAAAAAGAAAAAAAATGAGAGAAAGGAACAATATGAAAGGGTGAGGGGGGAAGATGAGAAGGCCGCTGCAAGACAAAAAGAAAAGGGCAAGAGAGTCTGGGAAAATGGTGAGATAAGTGAAGCATATGAGGAAACAGGCTGTGAGGAAGATGTCCCACCATCAGCACATAAAACAAAGCTCCTGCTGGAAGACGGTCTGGAACAAATGACCAGCAGAATCCAAAAAAAAAAATAAAGAAAGAAAGAAATTCTGTGAGACAGGAAAAGGTCAGTTGCACATTAGTGACCAGAAAGACTTTGCTGTTCACAGCTACTTCTGTGCTGGTTCCTTCTGCTGCTGAGAAAGCAACACGCTCAAAGGTTTGAAGGTTATCACTGGCTGAGTAAGTAGGTCTGAAAAGAGATGATGCATATCAAATGCAAAATGGATAAAATTAAACATTTATTGACAACAGAAACAAAGTTAGGCTAAGCTTCCAAAAAATCCACTAAGCACCACTGAAAAGTCAAGTCCTGAGATGCAGGAACAGCCAATTGAGCCTCCTACAGCTTTTAGCTGAACTGGCTTGCAAGTTATTCCTTCAGGTCTTTCATAGAGCCAAATTAGCCCTGCGGTTCCTGCTGGCTGCTTTCACTGCCACACCTGGGGCTCTCTAACTTTGCCACAGCTTGGCTGCTCCCTGCATAAAGGCAGTCTTATCCAGGAGGGCCTGAACCTGCCAGATCACCTCGGGTTCATGAAGAGAGAACACACAGCCTTGTTTCCAGTCAGGTAGGGTTGCATTTATGTCTCCACATCCCTGCTCAGAAAAGGCAGATAAATGAAAGCTTTTCTCTCTCTTTCAGTTAGAGACACCCATCTGCCTTCCTAAACCCAGCGAGCTTCAAGCTAAACAGGGCAAAGAAAAGAAACAAGGAGAAGGCAAAGTGAGGAAAGAGCCCCTTCTTTCTCTGCTGGAGGGGGAGATGAAATGGCTCAGAGAGAGGCAGAGACCAGGTGACAAAAGACTCATTTAAAGTTGCATTCACACACCATTCCTATTACATTCCCTCCTACACTTATAGCATCTTGGAGTCACAAAGGTACTGTAACATCAAACAGTGCATTTCCCAGGCCCAAGAGAAGAGAGATCAAGCTGTTCCCCAGCCTCCAAAGCACAGCTCCCTGCTCCCAGCACCTACGGGCACAGGGGGGGTAGGAGGGAGTGTTCAGTGCTGGGTCTTGGGTTTTGGCTGGAAGATATTTTGTTGTTGGGAATTTGGGGTTAGGTTTTTATTTTTCATCTTAGTTTTTTCCCCCCCAGAAGTGGTTGTGTGGCTACTGTCCCAATAATCAACGTGGTTGCAGCGTAAAGCTGCATTACACTGGCATTGCCTACTCCCTTCCTGCCAGCACTTGCTGTGCCATAGGAACAGTCATACTGCAGAAGCCCAGAAGAAATGTGGTAACAACCACATCACCAAGATCCCCTTCTTTTTTTACCTAGAGAAGGCTTCATCTCTAAAGGAAAAGTAACTTGCAAATTTATTTTGAACGCAGTTTGCAAGAGAGATTTCCTTCTTCTATAGAACTTTTTAAACCTTGTAATATAAGCTTCCATACAGTTTATCCATTTTTCTAATTACATTGTTTCTCTCACTATAGATCAACAGTTTATTAATCAGCCTCTTCAATGAAGCAACAAGGTGTCTGACCTTCTTACTTGCTGTATTTGTAATGAACTTCATGTCATGTACTTCAATGAAATAAAAGCACAATCCATTTCAAGCTATCTTTAGAATATCAGGGTATCGGGAGCCCATCAGGAGCTCACCACCTATGGGCATGGTGGTCAAATTTATTCCCTGCCAGCACTTCAGAAGTCTTGTGAGGTTACTACACTCTCGTGGTGTTAAGACATACTTCAAAAGTCAGTTTTTCATAACTTCAATCTACATTTTCATGTAACAGCTTTATAGTTCCTCAGGATTCTATCTCTAAAGTGGCTTGTAGCCCACCTCAGCAGAAACACTTTCCTACAAAGTTACAAGAGGTCACCTTTAACTGTGAGAAAAGCTGGTGCCACTAACACAAGATGTAAGCACTCACATGTCTTCTGCACCCAACCTGCAAAGCGACTGACTACACCAAATCTACACTAGTCGAAGCCCAGTCCTCCGCTTGCACGCCCAGGTGGTTGCCAGCACACTAACTCCATTCACACAAGAGGCAGAATATCACACCCAGCCTGAGAGCAGTGCTGTGGGGCATTTGAGATAATTTCCCAGCTTCAAAAGAGGATCAACTAAAGATGTTGTTAGAACTGTCCTTAAATGCTGCAAAAGACAGAAACTCTGCCACCTGCCCATGTTGCTCTATTCCACTCTCTTTTCATAAGGAGGCAGTTTTTCCTAAGGTTTAACTTTCTAGCTTTTACCCTGTTGCTGCTCATCTTGTTCCTCACAACAGCAAGCCAGATTATTCTATTTTTCTTTACTGTAAAGCTAAATATTAAAAATTACATCTCCTTTACTCTTCAGATTAAAGATGTCCTCCTGTTCATACCTAGCAGAGTCAGGTTTTCCAGACCTCCAGTCAGTCTCCTTCAGGTATTCTTCAAAGGGCTATCCTCTTTCCAAACTGGCACGGTATGCCAAGCCAAACAGAGTTTGGGAGAACTACTTGGTACATCTGGCATGCCGTTACCCCACTTACACGTTCAAATTGGGTGTCTTTGTGTAACAACAGGATCTTATCGACTCCTCATCAGCTTGATATCTGCTATGATCCCAAGATCCCTGCCTGTAGCCCCCCTGCCCATATGCTGTTTGGGTGGGGGATTTCTGCTATTTAAAGCTGGTAGCACATCACCTATCCACATTGTCATCCACCTTCTGAGGTTTGTTTCTCTAATTTAAAATTATTAAGAATTGTACTCTTGCCTTTCAGCATGCTCATGAGCCAGCCTGAAATAGTTGCAGATTTAGTAAGTGCAGGCACCATTTCATCATCCAGGCCATTACAGAAAATACTGAACAGGTTTATGCACAATGATACAAGTTTACCAGAGATCAAAAGGAAAACAAGCCATGCCCAACTCTTGACTCTTACCAGTTCATACAATCCAACTGTATGACATCTGTCAATACTTCCCACAGAAAGAGAAGCTGGGGCATCATAACTAATGCCCCTTCATGTTTACACTATGTAGCCCCATAAAATAAGGAAATATCGTATCGGTCTGCAAATATACTGCAAAAATCAGACTGCAAAAATACCATACAAAGCACACTCATAAATCCTATGGAATTCGAAACTCTTTTCCCCAACAATCTTCAGAAATTTCAGATTTGGTAATTACCAACCCTAAATGTAGCCAAGTTCCTGTAAGATTCCACAGTTTGAACTGACAGCTGAGGTCATGAGTACTGCAAGTGAAAAAGCCTACAGTTGGAGAGAATTACCTTAATTCCACTTTTAGAAAAAATATATTGAAGTCAATCTTGGTTTTGGCAGACATTTCCTGACATACTACAGGAGTACTAGCTGCATACATTATTTAGAGGAGAAGAATTAAGATTCCACCCCTCCCCCCCAAGAAAAAAGATAATGCCTGCGTAAGGAACAAGCACACTGAAAAAGAAATAATCTGGGCTAGCCTGCTTCTTTATTTGTAAAAGCTGTTTTAAAGTAAAACTCTCTTCTTCCCAGGCTCCCCACTAACATTTGGCTAGCTGGCTCACTGGATGTTCCCTCTAAACTTACACAATATCCATTAATAGATTATAGGAGCCACTGATTTACCTTTAAAGTTCTAACGTGTGATCTCTGGTCCTCTGGGAAGCGAGTGGGTGCCTGTGTAGTGACAGCTCATGCCTCCAGCAGCCTACAGCAAAGGCTTCCTTTACAGTCACTGAGGAAGCACTAAGTAGGACAAGGAAAAGCCAATATGAGCTTCAAATACTGGGGTCACCAGCAAAGAGTTTGGCTCAGCTAAAACCCACTTGACCATTCGCTGTTTGTTTAGAAAGACCAGAGAGTACAGAGACTGTACTGCTGAGCAAAGTGACAGGAATATTTATTCAAATTCAAAATCATGGAAGTTTAAAAGTGTTCTGTAAATAAATAGAACAATTGCTGGGCTAAGTCCAAATTACACCCAGGTTCAAATCAAAAGCTTCCTCAGACCTCGAATCCACTGAAGATACTCCAATACCATCATGCTTCCCAGTTGCCACCTGACTGTGGGATGACCATCAGTACTTGGTCTGCACCCTCATGCTCCCATAAACCTCCCCACATCACCTCTAGGTCCCATAACCATTACAAAGCTTCATTACTATACCAAGAACAAAACTTTGATGACCTTTATCAGACTAGTTACCAGGATAGAATCCTACCTGAAAGTTACAGAAGTGGAAGCACTATTAATTCTAAAACATAAAGCAGTAATGGGTATTGTGCATGATGCTCTTTACTGTTCTTTTTCACCTATCAAGCACCTGTGCAACTTGCATTTTTGGCTTCATTCACCCTTACAGCTTCCATTTCTTGAACCAGGCTTTGCAATGGTAAACTGACAGCACAGGGTTGGATTTGGTGCAAGAACTTGCTCTGGCTCACATGCCATGGTTTCTTCCACAACAGTGAGTATTTTCTAATCAGAGTCTCTGATAAACTTAAACCAGACTATGTTTATTAATTGGGATATTAATGTTTTCAAAAGCTTTAGCTGCAAGTTAGAAAGCTCAGTGATCTGAAGGCATGCTAGAAAGAAGGTGGCAGCATCACAGCAGTATTAGCACACCAGCTGAAGGAGGCTCACTGGACTGAGTGTTATTGAAGTCACTTCGTTATTTTTAAAACTCCTAAAAGATGCAGAAGGGGTGATTACCCTTTCCTTCAAATTCCCATCTGCTTTGAATTCTTACAGCTTCAAAATAAGCACACGGTTCTAATTAATTTTAATGATCCATGCTGAATTACTTACCATCTAAACAAAACTATTTAATTTGTTAGTGTGTTTGAATTTTATTGTTTCATCTTCACTAATTTATAAATGCTTTTCATAAACAGAAGCTACAGTTCACCTTGAAGGAAAAGCCTGACGTATAGCTGCAGAGCCTTATTGCGCTTAGGCATGCTGGCAGAACAATGCTGAAACCAAATTAACACACAGAATTTAAACACAGATCACTCAGTGCTGTCCTTTTGAGGAGTTTCCAAAAAAAAATTTTGCAGATATCCAAGTTAGAGCAGGGATATCACAGTTAAAAGGATCAATCCACATACAAGTGAATTGAGGGCAAGGAAGGAAAGGAAAAAAAAAAAAAAATCACCATTCAGCAAACTTGCACATCTTCCTCAGTTAATTTAATCATTTGTCAAAGAAAGCCTGCATTGTAACATTTTTTGTAATGGTTTGGTTTTAAGATGTACTGTACTTAACTCCCAGTTTGCTATGGATGTGGAGGGATAGAAGAAATAAATGAAGAGGCAAAACCAACATGACTTGACACAAGTTTTGCCACTGAACTCAGTGGGACCAGGCTTTTCTCCTGACTATGCTTGGTAAAACAAGAAAGCAGCTCGTGAACCTTAAAGAACTTAGTTTACATCCCTGACCTTAAGTAGCTCATATACTGCTAAACTCCAATTTTTTTTCCCAACTTAATACAGTGAATAATATAGCCAGAACATCTGCAGAGTAGCCACTGACACCACACTCACCTGCTGCCCTGGGCAAACATCACATTTTGATCTAAAAACCCATCCCAGGAGTAGTTCTTCAGAGGTCTGTCAAGCTTGCATTGAGAAAAGGTATTTGATACTGAGATCCCAAAGCAACATTTCCACTCTCCCCCACCTCACACCACTCCCTTTTTTCCCCGTCAATACTCTCATTCATATCTGCACTAAAAAATCCCAAGGGCAAAACTCAGTTCCATTAATTAATTTAATGTCAAAATTAATGTCAAAATACTACCAAACAACGCTCTCCCCCCCAACTTCCTTTTGACTCAGGGTTAACTTTGAAACATCTGTCACATCCTGCTCCATGGTTTATATTAGATTCTTGTTCCTCTTGCAGTTAAGAGTTTGCAGCAATGACAACTGGCATTTAATAATTAGTTTCCCAGTTTCCACAAAAGCACTCTGATTTCAGAGAATGACCTGCAGGTAGTTTGCATACAGACACTTTAGCCTCACTGACACTTTCTGGAAAAGGAATGCCTCATTACAATGCAAATTAAAGTAACCCATGTCATGAGCTTTCATACATTATAAATAATAAAACCCCCAAACAAAACCCGTTAACACCCTCACGGGTCTCTTAAGATTCAGTGCAATGGACGTACGTCAGTGGAGCCTTATGCGTGACAAGATCATAAAGTCTCCAAGCATTACCAGAATTTAATCCATTTCACCAACCCCAGAAAAACCCACTTAGCTTTCAAAAATGTCTTCTCCCCAAATCATCTTGAGTGTTTTATCCAAACACACCCTTCACTGAAAATATACCAGGAGCTCTAACACATGTACACAACTCTATCTGTACGCTGCAAAGGCAAAATCATCTACAAATGAAGTTAGGGCGATCAGAACACTGGGGGAAGGGGCTATGTTTGTATAATAAAGTGTTCCTCTGCTTTCAAAATATGCTATATTAATAATAGATCATTCTATTAATAATCTATTAATGACCCTCCCTCCTCCCTCTCATGGAAGCTTCAGTCACTGAAGACAACAGTCAGAACGTGGACAAGTTAGCAATGCTTTTTCCATCATTTCAGCTGACTACACAGTACTGTAGGTGTGGGTGATCTCTTATGAATAAGTTATTCTTTAGCATTTTACAGGGGAAGAAGATTTACTACAACTTGTTTATTAGCTGGACAACCTCCCCTCTGCTACACAGCATTTATCCTACCTCGAATCAGCTAAAAGCCTCAGTATTTGCGGACAACTGATGCAAGAAAAATAGTATTTCTCTGCAACTCTCCTTTGACAAGGCCATCACTACTCATCTTCTCTCTTGCAGGTGCCATGGCTATGTGGGCTTGATAAAGATTTTGGACCTGACACTCAAGCGTCAGAGGTTACAGAATAATTAATCTCTACTAGTTCGTATTTTCTAAGAGTATTACAAAGGAGTTCTGAAAACACATTCAGGGCCACCAACCAAAGGTCTGAAAAGTAATGAACTGCACGCTGTATTTGGTGAGCTTAACTCACAAAGCATGTGCTCATTCCAGCATATAACATGTTGTGTATCGCCGAGTTTCCTCCTTATGGGTTTTTTTTCTGTTTTATTTTTTAAAAAGCTTCTCAAGCCAGAACCATGATCAATTGACTATTATTTCTCTGGTGACTTGTGCTGCTCAATTATGACATTTCATTTCAACTTTACTCTCCCAACACCTTGCATTAATCCACCCAAAAAACTACTGGAGACATTTTTGAGATGATTGATTTTTCACATCTGAAAGATATTTGTTCTGGTATGCTAACAGTAATAAATGAGAGAGGGGCCTTCAAGAGTACTGAATGCCAAGATAAATGTTACATTTCAAAGTATAATGACTGAAGAATTTCATCTAAACATCCTGCTGCTTTTTTTTTTTGGAAGAGATTTCTTATTTTCTTCCACAATGTACATATGTGTTTGTTTGTCATCTAGAATTTTACTACTACATTATCAGCAGGATTGGAAACACAAATTGACTTATTTGTCTTATCAATAGCAGCTATAGCCAGAGGGTCAACTATCCGAATTTGTCCTTGCACATCACAGAAACCTCAAAAAACCCAAACTAATATTTCAAGAACTCAGCAGGGAAAACATGACAAGTTAAGTCTCCAAAATAATTATGACATCCCAAAGGGAAAGTGTACTTCACTTGCAAATTACTCCTAGACTTTTACATATCTTTTAGAACACATTTTAAAAGGGCAGGACTGTCATAGTGCATAATAGATAAGGTTTCTAGAATCTAAGGACTCATGTTTTGAAGACCTGAAATAGATCCCCAAACACAGGACATACTTGGAAGACCAGGATTCTGTCCTCTGAAAGGCCACTTGCCTTACCAGGAAGGATATTTTCTACAGGGTTTATCTGAAATGCCATAGTCTTGATATTCAGTCTTTTCAACTTGTGTTTAGACCGATAATTAATAATACTTAGAACCTGAAATATGGGGTTCAGAAACATGCATAACCACGTGTACACATGCAATTCATACATATGTACACATATGGGGCACAGCAGCATCAGTTCCCACAGAGGGACTAACTGGAGAGAACAGGAAATATAGATGGAGATCAGAAAGGGAAGGTAAGGGTACAGAAAATACAGGAATAATGGGTGAAATTCCTAGAACCCCCTCCTGCTTCAGATGGTAGCAGAGCCACATGAAAATCAATGATAAACTCTCTCTTCCCAGACCTCCAACATATCTGCTGTAGGGAATCGTATGCATTTTTCAAGAGAATCATTTCTTTCTCTGCAAGACAGGTCAAGCAGTGTTCTCATTTCTTCAAAATTAACTCAAAATAAAGAATGGAGAAACACAAAGTAATGTGGAACTTTAAAAATGAATGCAGTACTTTACAACTACACACTGTTTTCTCTAGTTCAAGCTAGAAAGATCTGTGTTGTCTAAACCTGAATCAGAAGCGTGACATGTTAGCAAATTCTCAGTCAATCACTTCTCTAAGCTTTATACTACTTTTTTCTTCAATATAGAAAGAAAAAAAAAATTTTGGCAATTGCAAAGGCACCTTCAAGTCCAAAAATAGTTAAATCTGAAAACATCTTTTCCTCCAAGTCAGAGAAAAGCTAAAGAAAAACCCACATAAATCCCACTGGCAAAACACTAAAAGCTTTGGTATAACAACAAAGTCTTTAAGGAAATCAGTCTAGATACCAACATATCCCAGTACTCAAATTCAGCAGCACAGTGTTCAATAAAGAAAGGTGCACACCTCAGTACAGCCCTGGTGGGTGCTGGCCAGGAACCCACCACTTCTGAGCCAGACCAAGTCCCAGCCATGCAATTTCCATGTGACACAAACTACAGCACTGCCAGCAAAGCAAAGTTTTATACCCACTAGCTAAGCCCAAGTAGGAATTTAGGAAAGCCTTCTGTTCAGCCACAGGTGTTTTTCCAAAAAGGAGAGTCAGAGGCATTACAACCCGAGTCAGAATACCTTCCAGCAGGGATTTTTCATACATGTTTCGTGAAAAAAATGCTCTAAAGTGCGAAGTGAAAATTCACCATTTCTACCATTTAAAAACCCTTCAAAATTTTTAAGCTGAACTTCAGCAGATCTTCAGTGCTCTCGGCACAGGAATATTTTCTAACCTCCCTCAAGCTACAGACATCCAATTTTCTTACAGCTTATTTTGTCTTAACAATCCTACACACCTCTTCAATTTATATTGCAAAGTGACTATTGTGTATAAGGCTGAACAAGTCAAACATCCACTCGACTGTTCCAGACACTATTAATAGCTCAAAGTTCTCACATTTTTAAATAATATAATATACATTATACTCAAGCACACATGGAAAAACAGCATCTGATAGCATATATGGAAGAAATAGCAGGCCACATATTTAAAGTGCCCTTTATAACAACTTAAAAGCTGCTTCTGCACACAGACATTACTTCATTTAAACCTTTAAATATCTGAGAACAGCACAACTGAGTCCAAATGGTACAGCAGCACTTTACCTAGGCTTTTTATTTTTTGTGGTCATTAAACACACACATGAAGAGCAGCAAAGCACAGCCCCCCTGAGACACCAGAGAAGCACTCGGTTGCAGGATTTTATTTCACGGTTCTGCAGTGTAACTGTATCATGCCCTAGGAAAGTAAGTTACCCTCTGCCTTAACTTGTATTCTATAGACAAATGAAAGAAGAAATGCATGTAAGTATTCTTTCAGTTGTCTATAGAACAGATACTTCCCAATCCTTCTTTGAGAATGGATGTCCTATTTTTTTCTAGCTACCACATCTTCAGGGCCAGAAAATTGAGATAAAAAGAGCCAGAATTTGTAACACTGCGACTACTGCACTGATTCTGAGCTTATAAACCTCCTAATGCTACTATAAACACTGCTTTGTTTGTCATGATGTGTGTTCTGACCAAACAGTTCAGTCAGACGGGGCTGGGGTGGTGGGGTGGAAGTATCACCAGTGAACATCATCTATTTTGTTTGTGAAAGAGTTTATTACAGCCTCAGAGGTCTGTTTTTTACTATACACATGCTTAATCCCCATCAGCATTAGCAAAGCCTGACGCAGAACTTATAGAGGAAAAAAATGAAGGTTTTTGCATTAGCCCAAGTAAATTAGTTGCTTTATCTTTTGGTCCCTCTTAATGAAAAATAGCAGCTGTTTTTAAGCATGCTTTGTAGTCAGACAAGTCTTTGTTGCTGCAGAGAAATGTAAATTTATGGGAGTAACAAAAAAATTGATTAGTGACATGGAAACCACTTAATTCTTGTTTCCCATATGGGAGACAGTTAACCAACCATTTAACCTATCTGTATTTTGTACAGGAGATACCACAAGCCTTCAGCTAAAATGCTGAAAAATAAAAATTATCATCTTATATTTTAACCTACTTACAAAGCTACAATCTCCTTACAGCTGTACGTGGGGCTAATTGTCCAACTCTATGTTTTTAGAGTATAACTAGGTTGTGCTAAGAAAGCAGGGAAAAGTGCCAAGATTCTGATTTAAACCAGCTATTAAAGGTTGCTGTACGTTACCCAGTCAACTCAAGGCAGACAAAGTTATCTTTGCTATGCAAACCCAAATATTTAGAGTCCAAAAGGCAGACTCATGTATGCAAGCCATGTGTATCCCTAGCTATGGCGTTACCCATTTGTGTACATTAACATACACAATCTCCTAGACCCTATTTTTGCATGCAGAAGTCACACATTGCACATGCACCACAAACATCACCTACACGTAACTCTGATTAGTTCTAATGCAAACTGTGTCTAGATCTGGGCTCCCCACTACAAGAAAGACATCAAGGTCTTAGAGGGAGTCCAGAGAAGGGCAACCAGGCTGGGGAAGGGGCTAGAGGGCAAATCTCTATGAGGAGCAGCTGAGGGAGCTGGGCCTGGAGAAGAGGGGGCTGAGGGGAGACCTTATCACTGCCTACAACTTCCTGAAGGGAGGGTGCAGAGAGGTGGGTGATGGTCTCTTCAGCCAGGTGACAGGAGATAGGACAAGGGGAAATGGCAATAAGCTGTGCCAGGGCAGGGTCAGATTAGATGTTAGGAAAAAATACTTCAGTGAAAGAGTTGTCAGGGCCTGGAACAGGCTGCCCAGGGAGGGGGCTGAGTCACCATCCCTGGGTGTGTTTAACAGACGGGTAGATGAGGTACTTAGGGATATGGTTCAGCACAGGACAGGAACGGTTGGACTCGATGATCTTAAAGGTCTTTTCCAACCTTGTGATTCTGTGATATGCAATCTGCAGTGATCAAAAAGGCTTAATTCACTTTCCAATACACTTCCAAACACGTTTTCCAATACATCTAAACGTGATAAAGCCGTTTTGCTACCTCAACACTGCAATAAAGCTGACTGAATCCACAGGCCTTTTAGAACAGAACGCAGAGCTACAGTTTATAGGTAATTTTACAAAATGCCAATATCAAACTGTCCCTTCCTGACCCAACTGCTAAACATTTATCATTCCACTTACAAACAGCTCAGTATTTTAAAACAAAAATACAATAACAAAATATTTAATTGACACTTATAAACCTCATTTGATTAAGACCTAATAAAGTAGTCTGTATATTACCAGTGAATAATGCATCATAAGATAAAGCTAGACATAAAGCAAATAGAGTGTCAAAGCTAATTCCAATGTGCATTTTTCAGCCATATTACTTATTTTATTACTGGATTTTAAAATGCATACCATGATTCAATAGCTTTTTCTTCTTTTTAAGTAAGTAACAATAAATGCCTTGAGTAAGTTTACCTGATTTAGTCACATAACTAAATTAAAATCAATGCAAACTTTCCAGGAAACTAGTTAGTTCCTTGTCTGTTTTCATACTCTGAAAAAACACAGCTCAGAAGCAGAAGCCTTCAAGTAAACTTACAGAAATAAAAGGCAGGGTTGGTTATTCTTTTTTCTTCCCATGCATCAGGAAAAACAAAATACCACAAAAGAACATCATACGATGTGACTGCTAAGAAAATATTTTAGGAAAATTCGTGTCAGCTAAGATATTTTCTTGTTTTTCTCCATAAGCCTTCCCAAGCCACCAAGCCATAAATTAATTGTCTCGATAAATGATACTGCACACACTGGATGTCAAAGCACAGAAGCAAACACTTAAGGCTTATGTAAATGTATCTTTTCCTCATACTAGTAGCAGGCTGGCCTTAGCTGAACCACAACAGTAAATCCAAAAAACCCACCTTCCCAATAATTAAAGTTTAAAAAGATTTGCAATGGCAAATATTTGTATGCAAACGCAACAGCACACTGCTTGGAAAAATACATTTAATATTGAAGTTGGATGTTTCAGAAGTAAGGTGCCCAAAACAACATCTCTAATTTCACCAAGTCCCTGCACAATTTCCAACTGAAGGTTTCACTAAAACTTCAGCTAAAGTTCAGAATAGGAAATACAAAAATCATTGTTAAGTTAAAGCTTATGAAGACAGGCTGGGAGAGTTGGGCTTGTTCAGTCTGGAGAAGAGAAGGCTCTGGGGAGAGCTAATTATGGCATACCAATACTTAAAGGGGTCCTACAGGAAAGTGGGAGAGGGACTGCTCACCAGGGAGTGCAGTGATAGGACAAAGGGTAATGGCTTCAGGCTGAAAGAGGGCAGGTTTAGGCTAGACATTAGGAAGAATTTCTTTACTATGAGGGTGGTGAGGCACTAGAACAGGCTGCCCAGAGAGGTTATGGAAGCCACATCCCTGGAGGCATTTAAGGCTTTGAGCAACCTGGTGCGTGTCCCTGCCCATGGCAGGGAGGCTGGAACTAGAGGATCTCTGAGGTCCCTTCCAACCCAAAGCGTTCTATGAAATTACAAGATGCCTAACAATGCAGATGGTTCTCCTAAAAGCCAAGTAGGCTCAGAAACCACCTCCCAAGGCACTAAAGCAGCACAGAAAAGCTGAAAAATCAACCTTTTCAGACTAAACCTTGCCCTGCTGCCTTCTCCAGCATCCAAACCCTGCAGGGATAAGCTCCACACAAGATGGGATGTCTGATCTGCCACATTTCTCCTTTTGGTCCTCAAGGTCTGTGGACTGGGGCAAAATGAACGTGATGGAGGGGGAACTCATCCCTAGATCAGGTATCAGAAATTTTTCCCCTTGGTTTTCCACCACTGTGGGCTCCCTCCCTGTAATACCATCTCTATCTTTCATCTTCCATTTCCTTTGGAAACTTATTTTTATTCTCCCTCTTCCACACGTAAGTAGATAGCCACTGTTTACTACCACTTTTACTCTCATGTTTAAGCCCTTTCTTCCACCCTGTGTTTATCTTCCTTACTACAACTGTCACCATATACATCATTACCCTCCTAAAGCCACACTGAAGAAATAGGATACAGAAGAGGCAGTTTAAAAACATTTAGAAGTTTTATGAAGTCCCAAAGTTTCAGGATAAGCCACAAAGCCCATTAATATTCCCAGTGAAGTGATCCTTTCTACTTACTTTAAAACATTAATAATTCAGTTTGATATTATGTTAGAAGTTCTGATGTATAACAGGATGCGATTTCAATAACTCTGTCCTTTAATAACTCTGAAATAGTTTAAAAGTGGAACATTTTCTATATTTAAGTATTGTTCAATTGCTTAGGTTGTCTCACAGAAAGTTAGCTTCTGTTTTCTCTGAAAAAAATCCCAAAACACTAAAGATTAGAAAATAATGATCAGGGCCTCTGCATATTTTTAAAAAGAAGCATTGTGTAAGACAACACGTTCCTGATCTTTCCTGGTAAAAGGAAACCCTACATCTGTTCTAGAGCAGTCCTAGGTAAGAGATAAACGGAAGACATTGTTGTTCAAGATGGAATCTTCTGGAGAAAGGGCCTCGACCTAGATGATAGATGAGCACAGGACAGTCCTTATCCCTGAGCCTTCCACATGCCACACACTGAAATTTGCATTTGATTCCACTTACAACTGCAGAGAAAGCCCCAATGCAGCAGTTTTTCCACACGCTGCATTTTGAAATGGAACCTTTCAGTGAGAAACGAAGCTTACTCAGGGATTTTAGTAAGAAGAGTTGTCTACTGGTTCTCCCTAATCTATGTAAGGGAAGAGGAAGAACATGCCAAACGTGGGATTATCAACTGTGTAAAATGACTTCTAGTTCCGTAAAAACCACAGAGCAGCAACAGCATCATTGCAGGTACAGGGAAGATTCATTCCTGGCTGGCTTGCAAGGAGGGCCGAGTGCCACGCACACTTCTACCCAAACAAGTGATTAAGCCCCATCCTGGGTAGTCCTGCTCAAGTGGATACTAACTGATTTTAATGACAATTTAAAAGCACTGCCTGGAAACCAGACAGAAAAAGCCTTTTTTCAGAGAGCTCCTGTACAAATCAGGCTGACTCTGAAGGAAGGAGAGGATATCAAAGCACAAGAAACTGCACGTGTAAACTAAGTTTAAACATGAGTCTTCCTTCACTATTTTCCCCAAGTATACAAATGTGCTTTCAAGTGCAGTAACGTGTTATATTTTGATTGCTAAGCCTGGCCTATAAATGGGTAAAATCCAGCTTATGAAGAGAGCCTCCTTCCCCTCATCTCAAGCACCACCAGTACCAGCCCAGAGGAGCAGTAGGACATAGCCTAAGCCTTCTGTTTCCAAGCAAAGCCTTTTGCACTACACTTCAGTCCCTAAGGTACCAGGTCCTGTGAATTTTAAAACGTCCAAGGGTAAAAATTACAGTTCAAAAAACTTAATGTGTTTTTTCCTATTAAGTTTTAAAAATTTTTTTTAAGAAATCCACTTCACAATTCAGTCACCACATACGAACTTCTGTTAAAAAATATCTTATTTAGAAGTGTTCTAACCCTGCAGACTTTCAGATTTACATTCTAAAAATGTTCTTTCCAATTGGGAAGATGAAGACCCTTTTGTTAATAAGGCACAGGACTCTAAACAACTAGTGTAAAAAGCTTTTTTTGTACACAAGCTCACTCTTTGTCCTAAGAGATGACTGCTCTCCTCACTTGCTCTCAGAGTCAAGCTGAGGCAGCAAGATAGCACTGTCAGAGAGCTTCCAGCCAGCTGTGAGTGTAGGTAGAGCTTGTTCAATTTTACTTGGAAATGACCACGAAGACATACCCTCAATAACAGAGACCCCAGGGCAGCACTCGGAAGAAATCTGTGGTTGAACTCCAAGTGCAGCTCAGCCTAGAATGACCCAACAGAATATATTTAATTCCCATTAATATAATGATTGACAAGGTTCTCAATGAAATACCAGGACCTTCCTAGTATTTTAGGCAGAATTAACATTTCAAGGTATGTTATTCACCTTCTGTCTCCATCTCAGATTTATTAGAGGGACAGAAGAATCATGTAACTAGAAGATAATAGCCTACCAGAGAAGGAGAAAACTGAAAAAAAGGGGAAAAAGACACTTGATTAGAAAACACGGTGCATGGGAGCCAAGGTAAATGGACATCATTAATGCTTATAACAATACTTGCTTACACAGTAGCCAGGACACTCAATTTTGCTATTATTAAGAACTATTTTTCTAGTTTTATTATTTACTCAGGTAATTTCAGTCAATCTGAAGACTAGAAAGTGAGCTCAGGAGTAAATTTCGTGGAAGAAAATTGGTTTGCTTCATTCTAATTTTCTCTTTTCAAATAGACTGTTTAACTGGTTCTTTATTAGGATACAGCAAAAAAATTACAATAGACTCACAAATTTCAGATTGTAGTACCTGCTGCTTCAAAATGAATTTCAGAGCATTTTCTCAAGAACCTACCACATGAAATAACTACTAATACACAATTCAAGTAGCAATCTTAGTCTGAACAAGAAAAATAAAACCCACCAAACTATCAAAGAGAGCTGGATGAGATTATACAGTCCCAAGCCTTCTATGGAGATACATTTCCATAACTTCTACAGAAACACATTTGCATATCTACAAGGCTGGTTTAGATCAATAGATAAGTATATATGAATTCTCTTCCATAAAGGAAATTCCATTAAAAAGTTCTTTTGAGCTAATGACTTCGAAAAGGTTTTCTGACATCTAAGGAAAAGCATCCTTGCTTCAAACTAAACCAATTGCTTCCCTGCAAGACATGGAAAATTAATGTGTTTTTAAATATAAACCTACTTTTTTTTTTTTTTTTTTACTCTAAAGTCATGCTTTCTACACTTCCTCACAGGCATTTCTTCTTTAAGCACCCTAATTCTGAGCAAGTAGCCTCGGAAACACTGAACAGCACCACCATGCCCTCCCCATCCCAGATTCAGGCATGAGATTCCTACAGTACGCTCGCTTGGGCACTTTCCTGCCTCTTCATCATACTGGTGGCAGTCAGCAAAATGCAGTTCCAAAGCTACCGTTCCTTCTAGAAGCCTTTACGTGCTAACTCCCTGACCACAGGCAATCATAACTTGATACTACAGCAACCAGTTAAGCCAGTTACCTGGAACTCTACATCCTTGTTGCCTTTCCCTCACAGCAGCTGCTACGCAGTTCAGCAGCGCAGCCAAAATTGCTTCTTAATAAAATCTGATTTTATATTTGCAACAAATCCACAGAACAGATCACATTCTGCTCCCCAGCCTGTCCTCAGACTTGAGGTCTCAAAAGAAGCAGCTTTAATGTTTTCCAAGTCTGGACTTATTTATGTGTAGCTCTTCATATAAAATGATGCGAACGTAGCATATTACTGGCTGGACAAGGTGTCTGCAAACCAATAGATAATTCCACCAAATGAGAAATTTCACTCCCAAAAGCAAATCTCATGACTTGCCACTACCACACAGGGCAACTAATGCTGGTTATCGCTAGTCTGGCTGGCTCACCTTAGAAAGCCAACAAAGAAAAGTTATCCTGGTAGAAATATATACGAATTTGAACTCCAGAAAAGGGAGACTGGACAACTTGGTTAATTTTAAACCAGAATACTTTCCAATAGTCCATCCAACCTGTTTAACAGACACCTAACAGAGTTATATAGTATTTCCCCTCCAACCTGACACATAAGCATAACCCACCCTCCCCACCCCCCGAAAACCTGGCACTTCCTTGTGATGAAATTGGGCAAGGCTAAAAGTAATTTTCCAGAAATTGGTCATTTATCTCTCTGGCCACACACGACAACACTGTCCCAAAAGCACGTGCTGCAAAGCTGCTTCAACTCCCATTAGTTTATAACAAAGATGGACCTGGCAGGGTGCATGCAGCCCCCCCAAACATTTTCAAGATGCATAATCTGGAAGTAAAGCTTGCCATTGATTTAAAACCGAGTAGTATAATTTACACTTAATATTTCAAACTTTCACTAATGCAATCAGATAAACAGAATATTTAATTAATCCCATTCCTAACACAAATTCTTTTAAGTTGTCAGGAACCATCAGTAAGCGACAAGTTCTACATCATTAGTCTTTCTTGTGATTGTTTTCAAAACAACTAAATTGTGATCACCAGAGGCCTAAAATACTGCTGGTCTTATTGATTATTGCTGTGCAAAGACATTTTTCTTTCCTGTGTTCTCTTTCCAGTTTTGCACACAAAGATAATTAAGCAGCAAGACAGAGCAATGCTGATAATGTGCATCCCCAGTTGGGCAGCGAGCCCTTCGGTATGTGCAAGTGTATGTTAAACAGCACTCAGCTGCCACATAGTCCGGCACATCTCAGGCTGCAACGGTTTATTCCAAATAAAAAGGACAAACCTGCATTCCCTATGCCAAAAAAAAAACCAAAACAAAAAAAGAGACTACTCCTGGAAATAGCACCCTACACCTCCAAAGAGTTTTTGAGCAGGTTTTCAATTAGATTTCATTTCATTCTAATTTTCAAAACAAACATGGCTTGGAACAGTAAAGAACTGAGTTTTGATAATTCAGGAACTTCCAGTTTTCTCCCTGAAATGCAATTTCTGGCTAAGGTACAGACATATTCTTACTGCATTAACTGATAATTAAAAAGTTGAGTAACTACACAGAAATGTCATTGGAATGTTCCTTATGCACAGCAAATAAAGCATTACAGCACAGGTAGTCACTTTTTCCATGAGCCAAGAGAGCACAAGGAATCAAAGATGAAAGAATAGCTTCTTGTAGGAAACATTTTGGTGGGGTTTGTTGGGTTTGGGGATTTTTTGTTTGTTTTTTCTCTTCTGTTTTAATAACAAGCTGTGGCCACATTCACCCAACTTACCTTCTGGTTTGCATTGCGAGTTCATGTGGGAGCTGCTTAATGTCGCTGCAGCCCACACTGCTGGAACGGACAGGCCACCTCAGCAGTATTCCTGTGTTTAGGAGTTGCACTGGGCTCACCCACCCGCATTTCTGCTGAAGGTCAAACAACTGCTTACTTCCCATCATCAGAGCGCTAATTACAAGGAATGTCAACAAGTTGACCAAGAAGGGTTCTCATCTAGACCAGGCATTATACAAAACATCTAATAGGGTTTGTAGATCATATCAATTGCACAAAAACGTCCGACATAATGCTTTAAGTTATCCCACCTGCCTTTGCAATCCTGACCCCAAGACAGGTAGAAAAACTCCCTCCTCCAATTCAACACACACTAGATCAGGAGACCTCAACAGTTCACAGATCTGCTACTGGGGACATTCCCGTAGTATACATCAAACTACCAACATCCATATCATACATTTCTAAAACATACATTTTAACTAGCAATTGATCTAAAACATATTTGTGTTAGCAATGCTAATTTTCTATGTGTGCATAACCTATTAAAAGTGTATTTTCACCTGTGCATTTAACAAAAATAGCGTGACTGAACAGGGAATAAGTGCGACTAAGTGTAAAACTGAAAAAATCCAGCTACTTAACAGACCTGATTGGTAATTTTCCAACCTCTGCAACTAAACAGTTTTCAGTACAATTTCAACTCCGAGTCCTTAAAGTAGTATGAGATTTAATAGCATAACTGTATGCACGACTGCTCTCCGCTATGGCACACCACCATCAAAAGAAAACCCCCGCCTATTCAGATTGCTATAAGCATCCTTAAATTGCAACTTCCTATAGTGCTTTATGAATACATAAATTTCATTCATGATGCTATCACTATGTTTTATATGATGCATGAATTCGTGAAAGCCTTTGACTTCACCTGTAAGGATAACAGCTTGTTAATACGTCATCATACAGCATTAAAAATTAAGAAAATTAACATTTTGCAAAAATTGCTCATAAATAAGTCCATATACTAAAAACTCTGTTTCAGAACAAATTATTCACTTGAAACATTGTTTGCAATATTTTAACATATAACCAAAACCACTTCCCACCTAACAGTGCTGTTTAAATACAATTACTGATTTGGAAGAACATATGTTAAAACTAAATAAGCTAAGAGAAAACATAGAAAAAGCATTTTTCATGTATTGCTAATGAAATATATACCAGATATATGCTTCCACACTTTTTTTTTGTTTTAGCTCTGTTTCTTCCTTGGCTTAATACCCCCTCCATAGGAAAGGGCACCACAGTACAGAACTAAGGCAACATGCATACAATCTTTGGGGAAACAAGGTTCAGAAACAGCAACATGCTCCACAGCACAGGTCTACGTGCATCACGGCCAGCCGCAAGGAGACCCAAGTATTATTCTCGTTGTTTTTACTATGCAGAAATAGGTCCCTGAACACAGCTCATCTTTTCAAGGTACATATACACATATATACTTTCATTGATGAAATACTGGCTTTAAAAAATTCCAAACATAATAGCAAACTAAAAGGATGAAGAAATGTGAAACATCACCTTAATGTCAAAGAAAACAAGATCCTCCACTGGAGGGAAGAGCAATATATCGAGGTATAGAAAGTGAATGCTGTGAAGAAGGGAAAGCGGAAAGCAGGTCAGCAAAGGAGAAAACAGAACTCTTCGGTAACAGAACAAACATACATGGCATCAGTTAGACAACTTCCTACCATACAACCATCGTTGCTGATACGCTCCAATATCAGGGCTAATTGACAATGAAACCCTACAGGAAAATCAGGAAAAACGTCAGAAGATAATCCGATCTTGAGTTATGGCTCAAAGAGGGAGAGGAAACAATTCACAAAGACTGTCAGATAACATTAGTGACAAAAAGTTTTATAGCAATTTTTTAATATTCTATTTAAAGTATTTACTGTATTTTTCAGAGCCTTAAATGAAGTTTGAATATTTAACTCCTGAAACAAGATCTTGTAAGACAATAAAATATAATCTACTTTTCTTCAATTATTGCCTTTTAAAATCCTCTCTCAGGGAAGCTGTAAAACAATTGACTCAAATTCATATGCAATGAAGTCAGGAGCCATGTGTAGCCTGTATCACATTGACACACTGCCAGTCAGGCACATTTGTGTGCTGTACAGTTAAATTATTTTTATTCCTGCCCAGAAAAGCACAACTAAGAACAAAAAGAAGGAAGGAGCAGTGAATAGAAGAAAAGGGATAAAATTCATTTGCTGTCTGTCAATAAGCCTATAAAACCCAGCAGCCTTGTTAGCGTCTGCTTAAAAGTGCAGTTGGAAGCAGTAGAGCTGGTATCACCTGGTTTTAATTTGCTTTCCTTATGCAAGCAACTGAAAGTCTTCCTCATAACTAAAGAATACAGAAAGATGTTAGAAATAAATTTTATTAACTCCATTTCATTTTCCTATTATGAAAAGCACAAAGGAACAAGGAACAAAACACTCAAGACTTGAAAAAACAGTAATCAACAGCTTGAAGCGCCTTACTTCAAGGTTAATGTGAATGAAATTTACTCAAGTTGAACATCACACCAATTACAAAACAACAAACCCCTGTAAGCTATGGTTTCTAACAGTAGAGACAGACACGCTGTTTCCAGAATGCTCGTTATATATAGATTTCAGTTGCTCTAGGGACTGATTAAGGCTAGAGAAGTTCTATCAATACTATTAAGCTCACTAAAATGCAGTTCTCTCTCAATGCATTTATGCCTTTGAAAATGAGGACATGACAACAAGTGTTTTAAAATATCATATAATGTCATGGATACTCTTTCTTCTTAAGTAGTAACACGGCAAATTGTTTTAAGTATCCACTACAACAGACTCAGAGTGATCCAACCTAGATAAAAACAGCATCACATAAACAAGCCCTAGACAGGTTGCTAGAGTAGCTGGTCCATTGTTTGAAACATTTGGTCAGAAATTGAGAAAGCTGTATCAAACTGAACAGTGTCTTAAAATGGCATCTCCAAAAATGCTGTGCTCTTTAAGATGGTTAGTCAACCCAATATATTTTTAATTATTCCATCTTATACCAACAGAGGCTTTATATTCTACTTCATTGCAACAAGGTTAACCCATGAAGTGGCATTTCAGATAAAAAAAACACTGTCAGAAGTGCATCCTCACGCAACTCAAGACCTTCATATACAACAAATTTCCATTATTCTTTTGCAATTACAAGTTCAATGATGTTAGACTTCCTTTCCAAGGGAAAGTCATAATTCATTTGACAACTACAATCATTTTGCTAGTGAGAAAAAGTATATGTCTTTAGAAACACAAACACGAACTACCCAACTTCTAATCAACAGTGACATTAAGTCCAAGCATCATCCCATGAAGCTTCCCAGTTAGATGATATATTGAAGCATTGGGTAAAACTTGCCTGCCAGGAACTTATGCCAGACATTTATCCAAGAGGAAGTAAGTATTTTTTAACAGTAGGGAAAGTAACTTATGCACTGTGAATGAGGCTTGCTTGCTTAAAAGATAAAGAAATAGTCTTTTCCCGCTGATACCTTGTCAAAAGGACATACAGACCTAGATATGCAGAGATTCAAAAATCATTATTACTTCAGAGTTCCTTTTTGCATTAACTATATCATTATACTATTAGGACTGTCAAATTCAGATCTACTTCTTTGCATCCCAATACAGATGTCGCTACCCATTTAGGAGTAAGAAAAAAGTAACCCTCATCACCTTTGAGACATGGCCTCTTCAGACCATTTGCCTCATCTCCAGGAACCAGCACAGACACTAGCAAGAAATTACATCCTTATTTGTTACTCAACCACACTACATGAAGTTCAAAAATATCCTAAACCGATGCCACGAGCGTTGATAGGTAAGGGATTTTAATTCCTACAACCAGATGCATCCATAGCTCTGATCTGACGTATACACACCTCGCAAAGTCTGCATGACTGTCAGAAGCCAACATCTTCCAAAGATAGGTCAACCAACCAGAAACACCCATACGGTGGCAGAAAATCTTTGATTTATAGTCAGATTCAGTTCTTTAAACTGGACCATTTCAACAGTGGTGAGGAGTCGCCAGCAGCTTCTACCTTGCTTAATGTGTTAATGGAAGAGATAAAAACTCTCTCATGTAACATGACACAAGGGTGATGGAGACTGTTTGCTGGGTGCTACTAGGAAAGGCGCTACCGTGAGTCTTGTGGCACAAAGTCATCTAGGTGCTAGATGATCCAAGAAGCACAGTTGAGGCACAATCATGCAAGCTACTTGCTATTCAAGAAGACAGTGATTTTCCTGCTCGTACTTGTGTCATACAGACACTGAGTCAAAGCCAACTTCATGCCTCACAAAACTGGAACCTCTATGAACACCAAGCCATCAACTATCCACAATCTGGAAACAAACAGGAAGAATCCAAACATCCCACTGCAATCTGTGCAAAACAATGACATTAGGCAACCACAAAATTATTTTCAGCAAGTCTCAAAATACTCAAACTCCCATGTTTGAGCATGTTCTGACCCAAGGAGTAGCTTTTAGTAACCCTATTTACCCTTACTGGGCACAGGTTGGGTTTTTTTTCCCCCCATTTATTTACAGGATAATTTCCCTGTTATTCTTCAAAACAACAGTCATTTTAATCTTTACAGTGTGCATGTGAGAAATAAGTAGATGCAATAAGGCTAACTGTACAAAAAGCAACATTACACTGGGATCCACTCCAAGCCAAAGAGTATGAGTGCATAGGGGAAAAGCAGAAGGGAAAATTCATTAAAGAAAATGACAATATTTTAGGCCCAGAGAATGGTGCAGTTAAGTCTTCCAGTCTCAGCAAATTGTGTCTATTCTTAGTGAAAACAGAAGCTCCCTCAGATGAGCTGTTTCCCATTATCCTTGAGAAAAAAAAAAATAGGATCACCTTTTAGCTCTCAATATTACCACTATCTTCTTCGGAATGTTTAGTTTCTTTAGTGAAATCAGATGTCTTCTTGGATCCCAAATCACTTAAACAACATACAGATGGTCTAAATGCTTGCTTTGCTTTTCATCTTCTTGTCAACCAAGACATATCAGCCCTGTTATGGCCAGACCATTATTGATTGTATCAAGCACTTAATTCCCCTACTTTTAGATAATCTTTCCTGGCTACCAGTTTTCCTGACTTTTCTATGAGCCACAGGGTTTAGATATTCATTTGCTAAATGATTTGTTCACAAATAACGGGCGGGTAGGCAGTGGGGAGAAGCAGCAGTAATCTAACAAACAGGTTTGGACAACTTTGTGACAACCACGAGGTAAAAAGGTAACTACACATTTATTGTCAACAGCTCCCCACCTTCCTTCAGACTGACAGAACGGCTAGTAGTTGGAAAATGGTAGAGGTTAACATATTTAACCAAAAGGTACACAAATGGTAAGTTGGAGACAGCAAATTACTAATTTTCTTAGAAGTATGTGCTTTACTGATTAGCAGATGACCTTCCAGCACATCAGGAGGGGCCATTCCCATTATGAATTAAAAAAGCTAGTCCTGTAAACAACCAACACAGAATTCCTAAACAGCATGGAAAAATAAGCATAAATGAATAGGTAAAGTCTGAGCTGTACTTGGTGCTAGTGCCACTACAAACACATTAGCTAGCGGGGTGTCCCCCCCGCCCCCAACTTCACCACCAGAAAAGGAAAGATTATTCTTCTGCAAGAGGTTATTAACTAGTAAAACAACTCCTGCAGAATGCTGATGTAGTCAAAGGAAATGATACAATAACTATTTTGTTATTAAGAAACAAATGCATTCCTCCTTTTTGCCTCCTACCAAAAAACACAAATTAACATAGATCCTGCATTTCATTCGCATTATGAAAATTGGAGAGGCAGCTAAGCTTTGCAGAGGCTTTAAGAGCTGCTCAGGCTGGATGAACAGATGAATTAACTACTTCTTGATGTTCTGTTCTTCACGTCCAGATCTGCTCAATAATGCAAAGCAACCCAGTAGCCATCCAACAGCTAGTCCAAGCGACCTGCTAAGTGAACGTACACTGGGCATTTACATGCCATTATCCCAATTTAATATACCAGTGGCTACACTCCTGCATTTTTAAAACAGTGAAAATGTTGCTTTTACATTTTTAACTTGCCAGAACCATTCAGCTCTCATGCCTTTACATATAAACAAGGCAAATGCTCTTTCAAAACAATAAAAACCACAGAAGCGCAGCCAGTGATGCATGCCTAAAAAACCACGGCCTACCATTTCATCTTGCATTCAGCATTTAAGATCTGGGTGCCCAAGCCAGCTACACACATGCACCTACTGCACTTCACAACTAAAATTCTTAATTTCCGTAGCCTTGAGGGAACGGGGCAAGGAAAAAACCCACCCTTATTTTTATCTCCAAAATGCATTTCATTTACCATACAGTAATTAGTTACATTGAACAATTGGATGCAGCTGACAAACAGATTTTCTCAAGCAAGTATGCTAAATCCAATACATTTCACTCCAGAATTCGGCATTTTATTATCATATACAAGGGAAACATGCTTTAAAAAAAATTAGAATTTCTATTTTTACATTCTAATAGCAATCTCTTCCATTAGTCACACACAGATATATTGTCAAATTTGGGAGCTTTGACAGAGGCATGATAGTATCCTGAAAACATTCCCTATGCTTCTTAAATATTTCCATCCTTTTAAGTTTTTAGAAGAGTGTAGAACGTAATTATTCTGACACTTTATGAGTCTCACTTTACTGTATGTGAATTACAGCTATCATGAACTGATTAAAAAGGAGAAAAAAAAAATCAGCAAAAAATTATAGTAAAAAGCCCCAGTTTAGAAAGACATTCATATTCAGGTATTCCTCTTAAGCAGCTAGGAGTAGACTGGGACCATGGGTCTTGGTAACAGAGATACATCCTGAGGATTTTTTTAAGATAAAGTTCCCACAAATTACAGGTGCTAACAGCTGATTACTCTTGCTTAGGTAACAAAAAGCAACAACAAAACACTGCATTAAGCTAAACCCATGAACTTGTGCTGCTCCTCTCCTACTGTTTTGCAGAAGGCGCTCAGCCATCCCCAGGAAAGCAGGGCTCCATCACACATAGCATTTGTCTTCCCAAGTAACTGTTAGCAGCCTCAACATCATCCCTTTTCCTGCTTTTCCAACTTTACATGCTGAGAATGACATCATGGAAATACCTGTTTGTCAGTCTGGGTCAGCTGTCTCAGCAGCTGTGTCCCCTTTCCAGCTCCTTGTGCATCCCTAACTTACTCACTGGTGGGGTGGGAAGCAGAAAAGGCCTTGGCTCTGTGTAAGTATTGCTCAGCAGGAACGAAAAAGTCTCTATTATCAGCAGCATTTCCAGCACAAATCCAAAACGTACAGCCTCACGCTAGCTATGAGAACATCAGCTCCATTCCAACCAAAACCAGCACATCCCTACCCATACAAAATGTATAAGGTAGAAGTGAAGGGGTAAAAGAACAAGAATTGAAAATAGACCCACAAAGCCAATATTCCACCTTTCCCCGCCCCTCCCATGGCAAGCCAAGCAATTCTGATTGTATTGGAGCTTCCTTGCCAGCCTACTGAGATGTGACGGACTCAGCTCTGTTAAGAGTGGCCAAAAAAAAAGTACCAATGACAAAAATAAACTTAACATATCTTTTAAGCTTAAACATTTTTAGCTTCAAATACCAGCAATACCTCAGGTTTAAAGAATACACTATACTTGCATGACAATGACCATAATTAGTGTGAGCAATCATTTACTGTCAGTAACTAATATCTCCAACCAAGTACATTAAATTCAATATATTTTCATTACTTATAATAGACATAAACTTGGCTTTAAACTGACAGTCACAATATATACATTGTTATTACCAGCACTACGCAAGATAATGGAAAAGAGGGTGGGCAGAAATGAAAGATTTAAAAAACACTATGAAAAGAAGGTCTTGGTTTTCTACGAAGAAAGCTGCCCAAAAGCTGTGTAAATCACCTCTCACACTCTGACAAGCCCTCTGCATTTTAATCGGGTCTGCTATTACAGAACACACGAGGAACTTGAAGATATTGGAAGCCAGAAGACTTAGGTTTTAATGAAAAAAATGTTATATTCAGCAGCTTACATAAGTAAACTTACATCAAAGAATTCTAGTGTACTGCGATTTCAAAGTGAGGCAAAAATAATAAAAAAGGCAAATTCTTTTGTGACTTGACCCAATAAGCTCCAAAACCATAAATAAAAGTATACCTCAACCCAAAGTATGAGTTCTTTGGCACTCCTAATAAAGACCTGCTGAAGAAAGCCCCACGCCGCTTCCTCAAAGAGCATGCAATGTTTCATCAGCATTATCCCCCCTGCAAGAAGCCATGTCTGGATGGATCTGTTCTCACTAAAGAACTGAGGAATTAGCCATTTTTATTTTCCAACTATACCATTCATAGTATTTATCTTCTTGTGTGACACAATATTACATAGTAATGCAATTATTGAAATTAATTATACGAAATGGCGCCCATGAGAATTACCCCATGCATCATACATTTAATTATGAGTATTTTCGTAGTGCCACTAAACGTGAAAGATACTCTGTGTATGCCGATGTATTTCAGATAATAATCCCCTGCCACAACCCATTTCTTTCTAAAAAATTTCTTCATAGAGACAACTCCGTGCTTAGTGTTTCAGCTCACTTCCACTACACCACATAATGATCGCCAAATAATAGAAATGATTGCATGCAGAAAGAAAAATACAGAATTAAGGGCATAACAACACACTTAACTCTGCTGGAGTGGTTTGTGGTAGTGGCTTTTTTTTGGTTTGTTCTTTAAAACAGCACTTGTTATATTCCATGATTTGCTAAGAACTCTAAGTACAGTATGAAAAAGCAGACAAATCTGCATAACTGCATTGAGCTAGATTATACATAATTTACTTTCACCCCACAATATCAGAAAACAATAAACAGTACCTATCAAAATTAAATAAATCACCACTTGTTATTTTTACTGTAATTTACTGTCTCTTTTGCTTACGAGGCTCAAGCCATCTTACTACAATACCCCAGCCAATTCAAGCTGACATTTCCTCAGCAAAAGAGCAGAAAAACACACCCAAAGAACACATCCATAAAATATTCTGCAGTATGTACAGGAGGCTTTTCACAGGACTTTCTTGGAAAGCACTTTTCCTTTAGCAGTACAGTAACTAGTAGTAGTACTAAGTAGTAATATCCAGTTATTACATGGCCACAGAGAAGAAAGAGGGGCCTCAAAATCTGCCAGTTCAAGGACAGCATCACACAAATCCTTTCATAAGCTTTTCAAAGTGCCCCTTCACTCCCTCCCCAACATCAACATCTATTCCTTTGAGTCTTTGCCAGTTCCAATAAACAAGCCCAGTTCAGGCTACCACAAGCATTACTCTTCCACCTCCTTACCTGATGCAAGTCCATCCTGCACAAAGGGGCAGCTCTCATTTTTCCAAGCAAGGCTCCCTTTCTTTCCTCCAACAACTCTTTACCTATGCCAAAATAGCCTTCCCTGAAAGGCACAGGATCTGACTCGCACCCAAGGGCTCACCTCCTCTGAGGCACCACCCTGATGCCCCCTGAGGCACCACCCTGCTCCTCTCTGTTACCACAGCTGCACAGCATCAGCTTCCATCTTCTCCTCAGCACATCGCCTGTGAAGCTCCCACACCTACCTCCATTCTCCTCCCCACCCTTGCCAATTAGTCCTCTCCCCACAAAACAGCAGCAGCTGACTGTTCCCCTGTCCCACCCATGCCAAGCAGTACTTTCCCCACAAAATGGCAGCAGCTGTGACTATTCCCCCGTTCCACAGAAGACCCATTTTCCCTCATCTCATCTTACTCCCACAACTGCAGAACTCCCTAACAGATTTTGCCCAGTGCCCCCCATATTTAGATTGTCTCATGTAACCCACGAAGCTGCCTGGCTCCTATACACACCTTATAAAACTCCCATGGAGCTCAGGTGCCATTCTTTTCATCGCTTCACACAAGGAGAAACACTTCCTGCTGATATTTTAAGATCTGTTTTTAAGGAAACATTGAAAGTGAGATTATTTAATTACCTTAAAGAGGGGGGGCTTTCACAATCTGAATCCTACAACTCTTCACAACTGTTGTTCTCTTGTAAGAATGGCAGAGATTGTGCTAACTGAACACTTACACAATGAAGAAATCAAATTTCTCTACATGTTAATAGTTAAACTACCATCCTCTAAGTCAGTCACAGTGAAAAATGGAGAAGCTCTAAAAGGACTTTTATCCTCATGAATGTAGCATGATGAACTACAGAGTGTCTCTAGAATCAGAATGCTGTCTCAGTCACATGCATTTCTGGCGAAAACCAAAACCAATCTCGAAAATAACAATGTTTGGGCCACAAATGAAGCAAAAAAGAGCCCTGGGCCACCACTCAGGAGGGTGCTGGTTTGGACATGAACCAGACTACACCTGTGGGCCCCAGAAAGCAGCCCACGAAGATAGCACAAAGCCACAGTGTCCAGCACAGATACAGCTTTCTGCAAAAGCAATGCTGCGAAACAGTCCACAGTTCTTTTTTGAAAACCAATCCTTCATACCACCTCCTCCTCCTGGATCAGTCACCCTCTTCGGGTATGGGAGGCCCACAGTCAACCAAATCTCCCTACTCACAAAAACCACTGAACATGAAGTTAAGCAGAGACAGGCTTACGTGCTATTGCTGACTGGAAGCCATTGCTCAATTTAGCAAAGCAATTAAATACATCATTATTCAGAAGTGAACTTATATTCGAACCATCTGAACCTTCCTTATGCTTATCGTTAAGCAGATTCTAAAGAAGTTGTCTGAAAGAAGTCATATGGATCTGATTTTTTAAATTATTTATGAGGAAATGTGTAAGGCTAGCTGTCAAAACAAAGGAAACAAATATGTCACATGTAAATAAATCTAAACAGTCCCTGATTTGCAAAATCTTTGCAGATTTTGCATTTCTGAACATAACAATTCAAATCACGAGCCAGGATGATGATGTTCCACATGAACATCAAGATCACCTTTTGTCATTCACAGAGTTGTCATCTACGTAAGATTTTATTGTCAATCTACTAAGGACTTTGCTCTACCTTGAGTAGTACATTCACTGTGCACTACCAACAGGTGGCAATTTGAAGAACTAACATTTGGATCTTCTTCAGGTGCCTATCATCAGTCTACAACGAAGTCACACTGAAAATTCCCCACACCAGAAACAAATCAGCTACTTTCTGCCAGGAATAGTAACTAATAAAAATCTGTACTTCCATTTTAGACATTTTCTATAGGAGAATTTTTATTAACTCATTACCATTTATGAAAGTTTCTTACTAATACAGCAAAGTGGGAGCAAAAATAATTCAAAATCTTTTATATGTGATGGCCGTGAAAGTTGGGGAACCCAGTTTGAATCTAATCTAACAGAACATGTTAAAATCATTCAACCAGGAGTTGTCTTTTTTGAGGATGATGTGGGGAAGCAGGATAAGGAAACTGCTGTAGAAAATCTGCCTACAGCCTTACTCCTGGGTGTCTTTTTCTACCAAACCAAAACGAGTGAAGTTTGCAAGCACCATTGTTGGGGAAAATGGAGGGCACGAGAAAAATCTGAAGAAATCACTATGCTGCCTAAGGAAGTTAGGCTGGGTATGGCCATGGAGACCTGTCATATAGGCAAGGAGACACATAATTTTGCAGATTCTGTAGGTTATGGATTGAATCTGTTTGGATAGAAATGCTGGAGAGTTTAAAGAGACTTGGTAAGTCAATGATTATCTATTTGTAGAAATTCTTCTGTCATTTTTCTTAGCACGGATTCCAGGCCTGCATTGTCTGCTATCAGGTAATTTTACAGTCCTAATGGCCTAAGTCAGTTGGAATCTTTAGTGACGCATTGGTATGAAGTGATAACACAACAACTGGCTCCTTGTTTTACTGTTGCACTTCACCTCAGTGGCAGATTTGCGTTAGAAATCCCACTACATCAAGCAATAAAACACACTGGATTTATGCCACATACCTCCTGAAATTAAAGACAGCTCTACAGGGAGGTCAGTTTAAAAAGGACTAAAAAAACTTTCTTTACTGCCCTCCACAAGCCTTTGTGGAAGTTTAGTTAGAGTTACCCAGAGGAGCATCAGCTGGCATAAGGTGAGAGAAGATATTTAAGTTCAAGGCATGGATGTCTTAATTGGGAGAAAGTATTAAGAGTTAAAAGGCTCCAATAAACATTAGATGGCAAATAGGATCAAACACAATAGAGAAGACTAGGCCTTCACCCTATAATGGAGGCCTCTTCAAAGGCTTCTTTAAAATTCCTTTATGATACTGCTAGAACAGATTGGATTTTGGGATGTCTGTTGCAATCTTTGCATTTCTCCTTCCAAGTATTAAAAGCACCTTAAAAAGATGCAAGTTACTAATGTGAAACCCTTTGTTGTGCCACGTAAGCCCACACCAGGCTCCTGAAAACCCCTTATTTGTCCCTTTGACTTTACAAAGCTTTAGCAAGGGAAAACCAATTCTGCAGCTGTTAGTACTCTGCCTGTCTCTGATGATGTCAGGGAAGCTCCTGCATCTTTCTAACTGTCACAACAACCCACCAGAGGAGACCACCAGCTGTGCTGCTCATCCATGACAAGGAAACCTGGAACAGTCTTTATTGAGCACGCGCAGGGCACTTCCTCACTGCATTATTTCCACCTTGCTCTGAGCAAAGTGTTTCAAGCAAAATTTTCAAAAGGCTCAATGGATGCAGGGGAGAATCTCAGAGGGAAAAGCACAGGATATTATCACCTAAAAGCCCTGGGTCATGAACAGTCTCTCCCTTTATCTGCACTTCTCTACCCAGAAAACAAGAATACTGCTAGTTGCTTGAGAATCTTTAATGACGCTTTAACAATTAATGCATTATAATGCCATTTAAGTGTTACTAGAGATAAGTATAGGCCTTTCAAAGTGAAAGACAAGTAGGGTTGAATATGTGGAGAACAAATTCACCAATTCATTTAAAAAGGAATTATTCTGACTAAAGCTGGCAGAGCAAAAGCCCTAGTGAAGGCTGAGCAAGTAAAGCACAAAAATACTTAGACAAAAGGCAAGAGACACACGGTGTGCAAGAGAGTATGGAGGCAAACAAAACAGTATCATCAAGAGAGGTGCAGTTACTTTTCAAAAAGTGAAGAAATGGAGAATAGGAAGGACAGCAGGAAAAAATTAAATTAAGGCAAGAAAAATCAAATGTAAGGAAATGGATAACTTGTATTAGAGAACTGGGAAAAGTATAATGGAGAGAAAACTACAACCAAGGAAGCCATGCTACAAACAGGATAAAGATTTTTTTACCTTTAATCTAGATGTGGGTAATACAGGAATGCAGTGAAATTCTCCAGCCTGAACAATGCTCCCAACATATATGAGGGCAGAAGCTTTGGCTGCATCTGACTGAGGGTAGGGAATGGCTTTCCTGCTTTTAACTTCAGGTTGGATGTGAAGGCAAATGAGATCTTCCAGTTTTGAGATTTATCTAGCATACACCTCTTTCTGAGGAAGAAGTATAGCTAATAAAACTCAAGTCAGTTAACAGGCTGTTAATGACCCAGTAGTCTCTTTCATAAAACTTTTGGAGCAAAATGTTAAACGTATGTAAGGAAGCAATGAAAAGACGAGTACTTTGTACTAGAATGGAAAGAACGGCCTACCTCCCTTCACCCCTTCAGCCCCTCTTACAAGGAAATAGTATGAGATCTACATAATTCTTTAACAGCCACAGATTTTCTGTGCAGATTTATTAACAAACAACTATGATCTATTCTGAGATTACCTTCAAGTACCTATGTATGCAAGGAAAATGTCAGTATTAGCCTCTGGGGTCTCTGAATCTTAGATCCTTTCATTTAATTTCCTTTTTGTTAGACTGAAATTTTAAATGAGCTTTATGACGGTTCAGTTTGTGTCACACGAGTGGGGAAACCACGCGGGGAACTTTTCTGAAGAGCCACAGTGGAACAGTGCTGAATAGTAACTGTACTTTGGCAGCGTTTGGTCGGTGGGCATGCTTTGAGGGAGAAATGGCACGATTTAATCCCTGGATTCTGGCTCACTTCAGATCCTTCCACAGGTCACTCACGCAACCAACACTTCGGTTTGCAGACTTGAGACAATTCAGTCTACAGAGAGACTTGCTGCATTGGGATATCCAGGCTATCTGCCACCAGACATGTAGGTCACAGCAGCACAGTGCCAGATAAAAGGAGCTAAACCTGATCTCCCTCTTGTCTCACAGATTACAAGCTGTTCCAGAGTCTAAAAGAAGATGTGTAAATCCTGATTATTTAGGACTGTCAGGAGTATCGGTTTCTCGCACAAAGAAACACCTGGCACAAAATAAACCTGAATAAATCTGACGTGAGTATTCTTTTAGAGGACTTCCTGGGGAATGGCTTCCCTCTCCAGCTGGTACTTCCCCCTTTCTTCCTTTGAGTAGGATGGGAAGCTTGGAATCATGCTTAAATCATAATTATGTTGATCAACTAAAATAACTGTCTTTTACCACAGACAGGGCTCCCTGAATGGCAATTCAGACATGCACCACATTGAATCTCCTGCAATACATAAGCACGTATTAGGCAGACCCAGCCGTAAAGCAAAGGTTAAAGCTTGTGTGAGATGTGGCTGCTCAGAAACATTCATTAGCATTTCTGCAATGGAAGGGATTACTTTGTTTCATAGTCCCTCACAGTTATTACCTTATACTCCTAGTAGACTCCAGCCCATGTCTGTTCAAGCTGAAAACCTTGATCCCGAAACTCCAGGGCCATTCAACAGAACAAGCCCTACCTCTACCAATCAGGGATAATATAACCCTTTCTACATGCCAGGCTGCTGCGCTCCTTGGGGACTGTGCAGTCTGTAAAGCCCATGGATGGCTGCACATACCATTCCTGTTCAGAAGGATTTGTCAAATGAATTTTTCGAGCCTGAACACCTTCATAGCTTTCCTATCCAAAACTAAACTTTAGCAACACATGGCACGTAGGGAATTATTATTCTCCAAGATTGGATTTCCTTACCTATGGGATAGACATTGCCTCAACTGCTAATAGCAAGTGAGAAAATTCAATTTCCTTAAATAATGCTTAAATGCTGTTTTGGTAAGAATAAAAGAAAATTGCAACATTCGAAGTTACATGGAAATAATCAACCTATGTATGTATTTACTTTACAGAAAAAGCTTATAACTTCTGTGCCTCTATTTCATGTATTTGGATATACATATCTAAAAGACCTTCATGTAAGAAGTTCATTTCCAACTAAACATTTTCACCAGGAAATAAAAGCTGCTAAATTCAAAGGAAACATCAACTACATGATTGGCTTAAATACGCTGCAATTTCCCCTCCTAAATTTTGGCTTGAATACTGTTTGACATGTTTCCAGCAAAACGCAACAAAATTAATTCTCTACTTGTGCCCTGTACAAGCTGTGTGATTTACTTAGAGGAAATAAAAGTTTTCAGAAAGTGTCTGATAATGGACCACCTTCATCAATCACTGTGGCATTCCCCTCCCATGACTTCCTGTAAAGTCTCCGAATGATCCCGCTTCCCCTCCATCCAGAAGGCAACGCGAGTTTAGTTCAACCTCCCTAACCATAAAACACAGCTCTTCTGTTAATCTGTCATCTACTAATCAAGACTCCATCCGGAAGGACCCTGAATATCCATTAGCAGCTGGAATGCTGCATTCAAATCCTGGTTCCTCACAGAAAAAAAATATGACAGATTTTGGAACTATTACTGGTCTAGGATAATTCTTCTTCTGCAGATGCAGGTGTTTGTGTGAGTAATTTTTAACACTTGGAGTGCAAAATACAGCATAAATCCCAGAAGTGCTAATGCAGAGCCATCCCATCCGCTACTCTCATAGAAGTTTCAAAAACACATCTCTCTATTAAAGCCAAAACCTTTCAGTAAGTATGAAGTGTATTTATAACAATGTAGGTCTCTGGAGTAGCAACTGAAAATATTGTACCCTTTAGTTACCAACATAATGAAAATACTGGTTTCAGCAATGAAAATCAGCTTGTTTTCTGATGGCTACAGATATTGGGGGAAGCATGCCACCGTGCCCCTGTTAAATGACAGTATGATAAATTACAGCTCAACATGTACTTAAACAAGAAGATTTATCCATAACTTTAGCAGAAAAAAAGTGGTGTTTCTTAGGACAGCTAGGTAACTACTTTGTATTCTCAAAATCTCAACATATTTCAGCAGTTTCTGAAAGTTGGTCCAAATTAATGTGTTTCACATAACCTTTATTACCAGCATCTTATTCATAAAGGATTAATACTGCTCTAGCCTGACCTACAACATGCTAGGTAGGTAGTAGGACAAGTTTTGTTCAATTCAGACTCTTTTCATCATCTGTCACATGAATGCAGAACTTCTCTGCTCTCTGTTTTAAAGAGGGAACAAAGAAATTTTGCACAGAACTCAATTTCGAAATACACTGTGCTTTCTACACAGTTTAAATGCAGTTTAGGACAGTACCACCTTTTTCAAAGCTGTTTTCCACAGCTACCCTAACAGTTTGTGCTACTGCACAATGGAGAAGCAGTTGGGAACAAACATGTTTTACTACCTTACATAAATTACCATGAAATGATGGCATATACTATAGTGACACTGATGTATTAAATGTCTTTTATCTTCCAAAACATAAAAGATATACCTCAAACCCTGCAATTTCATCATCTGGTAACAGGCTGAAGCACAAAATATATAATGAAGTGCATGTAGAGATTACATTTCAGGAATCTTACCAATATGAAGATTTACGACTGTCATTTTACCCCCAAATTCTCCAACATCAGAGGGTGGTGTTAAAACACGAGTGATGGCCAGGACAACAGCTGTATGGGTAAAATATGGTTTCTGTAACACCTACCCCCTTGATGTAAAAAGGGTCAAGCACCATAGTACTTCCATACTAAGGGGTTGTGGATGGGCTGGGGTGCTCTGTTCATCAGCACAGCCTACCTTCATGCAGTAGGTTTCTTAACAGTGACTGTTAATGGTGCAGAGAAAAAGTATTTTAGGGGTGGCACAGGGAGGGGAAAAATTAGAGCTTGCCTTCATTGACATTGTGAAGGTTAAATATTGGGGAAAAAACTGCTGTCAGAAGTTCCTGCTCATTGGAATTCCACACATCAAAACCAGGAGCTTTCTGGAACTATGGAAACTTACTCCTGAATTCAGAGAGAAGCACACAATATCGCAGATGAAAGACTGCTGACTGCTGTGCAGTTAAAACTGCTAATTTACTTAGCATATTCTCTCTTTCTGAGATCCCCTTGCAGCTGTTCAGTGCAAATGATCCAAGGCAACATTCACATGCTTGAGACAAGCATAGCAAATCTGAGCGAAGGACACACTTTTAGGAAGGATCTGAGATCAAGTGAAAAATATGAGCACCTCCTGGCTCTAATGCATTCAAAGAGTATGCACTGATTTTGTCCTTTCAACAAAAGCTAAATGTTTGTGCATGGAACTTAAAGTAAGGAGGATTAAAGGGTGAAGAAATGTCGTCCTTGTTGTAGAAATAACGGCAAGTGGCAGCCAGTGAACTTACACGTTGTTTTGTCCTTGATGCATCTGCACTGCACTGTTGAGAGTTCAAATTTACTTTGGGAAAGAATATGAAATATAGGAAAATGCAAATGGTGGAACAATAATGGAATCTAGTCTAGAGAAAGTGGATTAAGAGTATTTTGATAAAAAGCCACATTAAAGGAATATGAGAAAATGGGAAGTGGGGATGCAGGAAAGTCACCTGGGAACACACTTTTTTTTTTGCAGTTTCTAGTCAAAGCCTTGGAGACTCCTATAGACAGTTCTGCAAAGCCACATCCAGACCCACCTGGGACCAGGGAATGCATTTTGTGAAATGGGACTGGGAAACCGTCAAGTTAATGGAGTACAACTTGGTGAAGTATGGTTGGTAGACTTCATTGATCTACAACAGGTTGAAGGGTGCCGTTTTCTGGCACTCCCTTGACCTCTGCACATTCGGTTTGCATTGATAAATTGAAGTTTGGGTACCAGTTTTGTTTCATTTTGCTTTTGTGAGCTATAATTCAGAGACTTAAGAGGCAGTGTAATTTATAAATGCGGTTCTAAGGCCTGAATTCTCTTGGAATTTTGCTCATTTCATACCGTATAATTTACCTTCCTTCCTCAAATAAAAACAGTTTGTGCCTTCTTGCTTCCAACTAATCCTGTCTGCCTGTTAACAGGAATGAAATGTGAAATGAAGCACAGTGAGTTCAAAACTAGAGTTTGAAAATCCGGGTGTGGTTAAGGTAGACTTTGATACCAGCTACTTAATTTAAATATAACTCCTGAAAATGTTTAGAAGAAACAGCTGCTATTGCTAATGACACCTCACAAGGAAAAAAAAAACCATGTATATGCCACCATATGTGTATACATGCTCCAGAGCCTTCGTGCATGTCTCATGGTGAAGACTTACTGACATAAAGGCACTGATGCAATCAGCCATGCACTTCTTTGTACAATATTTTTTCCACTCCTTTCATAAGACTCCCACTGTTATTTCAACCTGTCAAGTTTTCAGGGAAATAGTGTCAGCTGCAGTTCTTATGTTATAACTAGACATGGTATGCACCCAGGTGCTCTCAAGTTTCCTTTGGTGTAAGTTAGTACCAGATCAGTCTCTTTCTTCTGCCAAGTTACTGAGAGACATAATCCCCAGCTTCCCTAGTTCTTCACAACACCTCTCATAAAAAATTAACAACCTGATAGCTTAAACCTACCCTTTTCTCACAGCTCCTTCCTTCTGGGAACCCTGAGTAACAGTGCCTCTCTCTCTCCAGCAACCAGCTCTGGATGACATCTGGAACATACAGCTGTGCAAAGAGCTCCTATGAGCCTCGACCTTAGATATAGCAAGAGATACAAGAATCTAGAAAAAAAACTCTACAAACCCAAACTCCCTCCATCCCAAAGCCTCACTTTCTTCACTCCTGAATGCCTTCTGTTCACAGAATCACAGACTGGTCTGGGTTGGAAGGGACCCCAAAGATCAGACAGTTCCAACCCTCCTGCTACAGGCAGGGCCACCAACTTCCAGGCCGGCATCTACACAAGGTTGCCCAGGGCCCCATCCAACCTGGCCTTGAACACAGCCAGGGATGGGGCATCCACCAACTTTCTGGGCAGCCTGTTCCAGCCCCTCACCACTCTCTCCGTAAAAAACCTCCCCCTAATATCTAATCTAAACCTTCCCTCCTTCAGCTTCAATCCATTCCCCCTTGTCCTGCCAGTGTCTGCCCTTCTAAAAAGTTGATTCCCCTCCTGTTTCTCTGCTCCCTTCAGGTAGGTCCCCTCACAGCCTTCTCTTCTCTAGGCTGAACAAGCCCAGCTCTCTCAGCCTCTCTTCATAGGGGAGGTGCTCCAGCCCTCTCATCATCTTTGCGGCCCTCCTCTGAACCCTCTCCAACAGTTCTACATCTTGCTTGTATTGGAGGCCACAGACCTGGGGCCATAGACCTGTTAAGTTTCTCATCCACCATAACACCCAGGTCCTTCTCAGCAGGGCTACTCTCAAGGAGCTCTTCTCCCAGTCTGTATCTATGTCTGGCATTCCTCCTGCCCCAGTGCAAGACCTTACACTTGGCAGTGCTGAACCTCATTAGGTTCCCCCGGGCCCACCTTTCCAGCCTGTCAAGAACCCTCTGAACGGCTTCTTTTCCTTCTATTGTGTCAACCACACCACTCAGCTTGGTGTCATCTGCAAACTTGGTGAGGGTGTACTTATTTCCATCATCAATGTCATTGATAAAAATGTTGAAGAGCACTGGTCCCAGGACAGACCCCTGGGGGACACCGATTGGCACCAGCCTCCAACTGGACAGAGAGCCACTGACCACCACCCTTTGTCTGCATCCTTTCAATCACTTCCTTATCCACTGGATGTTCCACCCATCAAATCTACTCCAATTTAGAGATAAGGATGTGGTGGGGGATCATGTCAAAGGCCTTGCACAAGTCCAGGTAGATGCCATTGGTCGCCTTCCCTGTTATGTCCTTTGGCGCATGGTTTTCCTTCTACATAATGCCCTCCAGCCAGAGAGCTCCATCTCTCCAAACACTTCTGAACACCTTTGATTCCAGCACTAATTCTGGTTTTTTGCTCTCCTTCTGTCAAAATCACCTTTCTTCTCAAGACTCCCAAGTCTGCAGGGGAAGAGGAGATGGGAATCTCAGTTTTGGAGCAAAGCCTACAATTTCTTTTGTTCTAAGTAAATTATTACCAGCAATTGAGAAGACATCTGATAACACTGAACAGATCAGAGGCTGACAGTTTGGCCCCATTCTTTGAATGAGCAGCTAATACCTAACTCAGTTAAAAAACAGACATTCAGCACAAATTAATTACATACAAGGCAAGGAGCAAAGAGGAGAACATTCTGCTGGGAGCTCCTGAAGGAAACTTGGCTGACCTGAAAAGCAGTACTGCTAATTTTTCCCCTGCTCTTGCCCTTTCCTTCTGGCCAGGCCAAAACTGCCTAATGTAGCAATGCAACATGTTGCTAAGCACCTGATCGGCGGATACCCAAGGGAGAGGGAGGATCCAGGTTTCCAACACTTCTCCCAACGTTCACTTGCCCAGAATCAACAGCCCTACTACTCTCTTTGTGTAATATCATGATATGAAAACAAAATTCCAATATTTTTTTTTTAAACACCATTATCTTAAAAAAAAAATTCTATGGAAAAAAAGAATGTCTTCAAAGAATCCAATAGAAAAAAGTAGGCACCATGGGATTACTGTTTCTTTCAGATTTTCATGACACTGCTATTGCTCCTGTATCCAAAAGTGGTATGGTTCAAGTTTATACAAAAACTAATGCTGTAGGCTAGCTCCCCACCCAGCTGATGCTGCAAGATATACATATGACTTATGTTCATGTTACATTTTTCATAGCCACCTTTCCCAAATACTTCTTCAATGTCTTACAGATCTTATAGAAATATGTCATTATGCAGCGAGTCCACTGCCTATTGAGATGATTCATGCCCAATATTGAGTAAATCCCTGCTCTCTTACAAAATTCAACTGGAGAAGAAAAAGAGGTATGCTAAGCCTTCCCACCACTGCCACTGTAACACACAACTTGTTTTCTCTGTACCTGCCATGGATGCTGTGAAGTGATATGAAGACAGGACACAGTTTTACACCCACCTATTGCACGGCCCTTTGTATACTGTAAGCACACGTCTAAAAACATCTAATAATTGGTAATGATTTATAAACTGTGGATAGTTAATTGCAGATGCCCAACCTCTGTCCATTATTTGGCCTGGGGTAAAATACTCAGAGAGAAACCTAGCCCCTCTCCAACTAGTAAAAGCAGCTGCAAAAGCTGCCAAAAAGAGACATTTCATAAATCTTGGAAGTTTTGCTGTGATTTCCTGTGCTAACTGCTCTTTTGCTTAGCAGATCATCTTTTCTTTCCCTCCCTTCAATTTAGCTTCACTGTATATTCATTTCTCCCTTTTCAGTCTCACATTTCCTTTCAACTATCTGGCATCTTCATAATCAATTTTTCTTCTCCCTTTCTCTTTTCTCCCATATTCAAACTGGAACTAGTTGGATATTTGCTGACATCAACTGTCCAGGGATTTTACCACAAACTTCTACAGATATCACTCATCCCTTGGCTACTACAGGAGATTATAAACCCGGCCCCATGTGTTTCTACATTACCAAACAAAGCTGCTCTTTAGGCATTACCAAAATAAACAGCATTAGCAAGAATTAAATCTGCTTGATTCAAATCCCACTACATATGGTTACCATAGGTTTCCTTAACTCATACATGCAAAAAAAGCACATAAATTTTCATTGCTTTTACTGATTTCAAGCCTTACACTTTTTAAAATACCACTGAGGAAAAAAAACCCCAAAACAACACACATTTCTGAGGTTAAATATTGCAGCTTAAGTAAACTAGGCTTAAAATAAAAAGTTAGCATTTTAAAAGGCCTGCAAATCGGATTAGATCGACCCAGCCTGTGTACATATTATAAGTGGAGCTCCATTCAGATCTCACATACGACGTATGTGTCTTTGAGCCATGTGAGCACTGGCGGGAACTCCCTTTAATTTGCAACCAGGTCTGGAGTTTGAAAGAGGTAAAATAACTCCCCAGGAAGTTCTCTAAGACGTAAGATTAGGATCTTACACTTTCAAACCACTGTTTCTGTTGGCTGCAGCTCTGTCTGATCGCTGCTGAGCTTGAGCACTCACTCACTTCACATTTTTAGCACTCTGAAGACATGAAAAAAGGATTCTTTATTCCAGCTGCTTCTCAGCCCAGGACATCCTAAGTAGCAGGTTTCTGGGCTAGGATATTTCTCTCTCCCCACCCACTCCCAAACCCCACCAGTGCTGAAAAACGACATACCAGCAATTAATTAAATGATACTCTTCTTCAACTGGTCCTATTTTTCAGTTCTATAGTCCTACTCTTGAGTAGCCCTGGCAAATGTTTTCTACAATTCCCCGCTGATACTGTGTGGAATGTTACCCTGCTGTAAGCTACTCATATGAGGAGCCTTTGCTCCTCTGAGCAAGGCATCGGCATAATAGGTCACTGGACACTGGGAAGAAAGCAGTTCTTGGTGGAGAGCTTTGCCTTTCCTGTCTTGCTGAAGGACACTGCAGAGTGGATACATTTCAGACACATCTCTGCCCTAAGCAGTGAAAAGCAGAGATAAAAATCAAGAACAAGAAAAGTTTCCTTTGGATTTTGGGTTTGTTTGTCTGGGACTTTGACTTTTTTCACGCTAACCAAAGAGAAAACTGGCAGTAGGTTCAAAATCCCATCAGTATTGTTCCTTGGGCAGCCTAACAACACCGTGCTTTCCACATGAGGCAAAACACAAGGTTGCAGTCTGGACTTACAGCAATGACACTCCCCATGTGTGTAAAACCAAAAGACATTAGCTATAAAAACTGAAAAATAAAACTTAGCTGTCTGTACGGCCACACAGAGGCTACAACCTCCAACTTCCCATATCCTGCAATCTTTATTCAGATGAGCTTAGTGTAAAACAAGGAATTGCCCTTGGAAAAGAGGAAGAAAAGTTTAGGAGTTAACAATTTAACAGAAGTAGTCTATAAAAGAAAAGTCTAAATGTCGCCTGCAATATATGATGTGAAAACTGACAGAGATGGTAGCAATATACCATCAGTTCCTTTGCCAAAGTAAATGAAAAAGTCACCCAGGCAGATAACATCTGGATATGTGCAATCTCAATTTAGTCAAAATCCCAATGTAAACAAGTCCACTGATAGCAGAAGGGTAGTTAAACATTCCGCCAGCTCAGGATAATTGAAACCACCTTCCTTTTCTCAAAAAAATAACAAACCTTTCAATTATCAAAAGCTGAGGAAGAAACTGACAGCTATTGGAAGGATTCCATTAAAATTTGGGTTTTTCACTTTGCAGGCAAACATCTCTGCAAACAATCTTCTGTTTATACAGGTCAGAAGCTGCAATAGCTCTCAAATGACTTAATCTTTCTAAATACTGGTAATACACAGTATACGGATTACATAGAACATAAACACCATATATTTTGATTTCATTTATTAGGCTGAGACAGAGATACACATTCCAAACAAGATTGCTAACTCTCTAATGGTGTTATTCTTCACAGGGATATCAATATTAAAAGAAATTTTGAACAAAAATGGTTTTGCTGCTGTGTAACATGGAGCCTCTTTAATGTATGAACACCCAACAGCCCCTCTCCCCCAAGAATCCCAGGAAAAATGGTAGCAGTCACACTGGGAATGGTAACAATGCAGCAAGGGAATTCTGTCTCAAACAGATTTCATTTAAAGGCTGTGTAGGATCAGTGGAAAAGTATCACATTACACCGACCTAATTATATACTGCAATAGTCATTCAGTCAACCCCTATGTCAACTTACTGCATTAGTATATTATCACTGATAATGAAGTTTTGACAGTAATCTGAAACATCTGCAACAAGTACCATGAAAGCCACTGAATACAGAATAGCATTAACAAAATGCTGCTTTTTTTTTTTTTCCCAGGGCTAACAACTTAATATAGTTCTGGGGTTAATGTCACTTTAGAAATAACTGTAATCATACATGAATCAACTTTCATGCCTATTGCTTGAATGCACATGAAATGCAATCATCTGTACATTTCTAGCAGGGCCCAAGCAATTTTTACACAGCGAAGCTGAAGCCTACATAGCAGGTCAAAGTCAAAGGCTGAAGTGCACTAACAGGGTTAGGAAACACACAGAGGTTACAAGAAGAAAATATTCCACTACATTCAATTGCAAAAGATAACAATTAAAAGAAAAATACCAACCATGTGTGCCCCAGCGAATCCTACTGGCAAATGTTTCATGAAAAAATTAATTCTAAAAATTCTTGAATTCTGTGTCCCTGTAGCTAGCAAAGCCAAAAAGCTCATTTTAAAAAAAATAGGTCAAGTCTCTCATCTCCCTGTAACAGTGACAGAAGCAAGTATTAAACTGGCTGATGTAAAAAGAAAGGGATTATCAGAACACTTATTTGCACACAGTTCTACAGAGAAGAATCACCTCAAATGAAATTCAACAGAGCCATATTACACTGAGTAGAATACACAAGTAAACCTGATAAACAACAGAGACAACTTGAAAACAATCTAGGAAGTTCCCTAAAAAAGAAATCAACGAGGAAGCTGCATATTTAAAAAGTAAAAACATGAGAACCGAAAAGCTGGCTCACCAAAATGTATCTAGTTTACATGAAAATAAAAGCTTTACACAGTGCACACAATGTTCATTGGTAACTTCATTTTCAGACATACTGCAGCCAGACTTACTTAACTCTCCTGTACTGCAGAAGGTAAAACAAGTATGAACTAGTTTTTGGGTTAGGGCTGGAAATGAATTTAAAAATATGAACCCCCTGAATTGAATTTGCACAGCAGAAATAGCATTCTAGTGCCATTTAATAATGTGGGAATCTGGAAGAGATTATCTGACTGTTCTTCAGCCCACCACGTTCCAATATCTGAGGACAACATTTTCCTAAGTGCAAAGATACAGGAATTTAGCTTTCAAAGTCACCAAGAGAGCCTCAAGATTATCCATTTTGAAGGTGTTGCTCTACTGTCTTGCACTTTGTACAAACACAGCCTGGACACACACAGTGTTACTGCATCAATTAGGTATGGGCATGTTACCAGTGCTGCATTAGACATGACCAACATAGTTCCATCAATCTAAGCGCAGTCTTTATGCTGAGATCCCATTTTTCTACTACATTCTAATGTTGGGATGCTTAAATAGCATCAACTCTAACCACAAACGGATACATGGAAAGAGGTCTCAAGGTGTGTTTCAATCATTCATACTCCTGATACGTTTTGGCAAGGTATGACTCATCCGCTGCCATGCGTCATGGCTATATGTGGGGAATGCTTTGCTAATTTTAAATGACTCTTCTTCTATCAAAAATTCATTCTAAAGTTATTGGATTGTCAAAAATTGTACTGTCTATTAAAAATGGAGTGACTTATTTCTGCTAGAATGAAAGGCTCCAAATGGGAAAACTGAAACTGAAAACAGTAGCTCAGAACTGTCTGATTAGTGGACCTACTGATCTCCTGAATCAAGTTTGAGAGAGAACATGTCCAGTGTCCATGCTCTTTTCAGATATTATAATTCAAATCTTTAAATTACATTATTTTCACATTCATACAAATGCATACTGGGGTAGTTAACCTGCTGCATGACAGTGTAATTCATTTAGCCAACAACGAGGACTGCAGTGTGCCCTTCTAGGGGCTGCATCTTTGGAAAACACTCAGTGACCTCTTTGGAATGTACATTGTGAAAGAAATACTCCCTAAGTTCACCCCAACACGCTTCCAGCTCAGATTCAACACTCCAGAACTGGAATTACAGAAGCCACTGGTGGACACAGCTCTCCTCCCTCCCTGAATTCTTCCAGGAAAAAACCCAAACCAAACTAAACCAAAACACACGTCATACCTGAGAAGCCTCAGTCTGGAGGATATTCACGTGCCACAAAACTCACTAGCATCTCTATGACATTCTTCAGTATTGCACCACTCCACTTCAGAAATAACATTACTGGAAGGTGTTTATACTTGGATCCCCCCAGCGATACATTGAGGATAATCACCAGTACATCTGTTTGTGTCATAGTTAAATTCATAGCCTAATTCAATTGCAAATAATTAGCTATTTATTACCGTGAAGTTCACATTAGAAAATTAGAAAGGGCCAACATGATCCTAAGCATTTAACAAAAGACACGGGCCTTAAAAGGAGGAAAGGGGAGAAAAACAAAATAAAGCCTAGTAATCAATCCTTCAGTAAATCATACCCAATCAGTTCTGCTTGCCCATCACACCCCTGCACAACCCAAATCCCTTTGGGGTTTTTTTTTCCACAGACTTACAGAATATATTGCCATACACATCCATTAAGTCCATCTTTCATTTTTATAGCCTGAAGAGGAGAATTATTTAGTCAAAATAACATGAGTACACAGCTCTTGTAATACTGTTGTGACCTCGGTTTCTAACACCTACTTTGGAACATTACTATAACTCAAGAACTTTTTTCACTTGCAAGGACATCTTAATTATCCCGCCTGTGACATGAATGTTTTTGGAAGATAAAGTCTGTAATTAACTTGTTGCCAAACAATATGTTTACTGTCCCTGAAGGTCAGTTCTTGTATAAAGACGTAAGGACACTTGACTTTGGAAGATGTGCATTGTAACTGCCATCAAACATTAACCAAGTGGTCATCTGTTATCTGTAGCAGAGTATGAAGATATCCCAAGCACCATAAAATGGCTGCATTAAAATAAACTTCTACTGGGCCCTGCAACAAATAAGTACAACCAGCGAGACAGTGCTTGACCCGTTGTAACTAGATTTATTAGAAATTCCATTTAATCTCAGTAGTCCGTCAGCAGTGGGAGAGTTTGCCCAAGCCAGCCAAACAAGATTGCCTCTGTAATACAGAAATCTGTCTTTGCTGATTGCCCTTGTCAGGAGAAATTAAATTTTGAAACTGTTTTTAAAGATTTTACCAAAACAACTGAAAGGGCTCCTTGCCTTTAGTTCTGAACTTAGGCTAGGAACTTGCACATCCCAGGTTCACTAAGGAATCTGTGATGTGCAAAGGCAGGTGTGGGTGTAACACGAGGTTTCATTAGCCCTGCAAAGCCGTGAAGGGCAGCTTAGCACTCCTGGTGCAATTCCTACACCTAAGGAGCTCCCTGTTCCAGGCAAATGAGAATGCAACCATGCTTGATTAAAGTTCTCCTATAATACATCAGTTAGTTGGATAAACGAGCAGGGAGAGGTACAAAGAGAAAAAAAAAAAAGGACAAACAGTGGAATATTTCAAAAAGGGAAGTTGTAATAAAGAAATACAGGCAAAGTACTTACACAGTGTTGTGCCCAGTGTTACTCAGTCTCTGACGTTCTCATCATTATTCTGTATTTCAACAGGAAACCTAACTAACTTTACTTTGCTTTACACTCTGCTTACAGTCAGAGACAAATGGAGGGAATGTAGGGCAAAGAGCAGCTAAGAAAATCAAGGAGGAATAAAATAATCCTTGTCCAACAAGACAAAGCTCCTCTCCTCCTCAGCTCACAGAACAAAGAGTCTTCCACAAGGAGGAATGGGCAACAAGTGAGAACATATGTTTCCCTCAAAAGTGTTGGACAACGTGGGAACTACTTATGAAGAACCTAAACAAGGCAAACAGGCAAGAGTGAAAATAGTAAAAAGGAAAAAGAAACTGAGATAAGAAAAAAGGAAAATGGGAATATCTGAATGAGGAAGAGAAAGTTGCAACTATAGAAGGGAAAATACTAAGAAATTACAAAGAGAAAGAAATGAGAAATTAAGAATCTCAAAATCATGAAACATAAGAACTGGAGGAGGAAAGAAAATCTGAAGATGTTCCCATGCAGGTGTAGCCATTACCAATGCAGTGAACCAGTAAATAAGAAAGTTCTCTTGCCATACTGCAGTCCATTAGAGAAGGGATTTTGTATTTGTACCTTTCATGCAAAAGTAGTTGGTTCACAGTCTCTGTAATTTGAAAGCCTCACGTATGCCAGCGCTCCAGACACCGGAATAGCTTGCTCATGTTGAAACATGGACTATTTGCTGTTTTTCCGCTGAGAACAGATTAGATTTCAAATTCTCCAACTTGGTTACCAAAAGCATTTCCATCAGCTGGAAACACTTTTCAATCCATCTCGACAACTTTTGACCTATGCTAGTTTCTTTTGGAAGGTGAAACCAGTCAGGATCAGGCATGGATAAGCAATTCTCCACTGAGAGCATGTCAAATAGACACACAACCTTCCCTGAGCCAGAATGCAGCAAATGTGTAGTTCTTGAGAACGGACATTTACTCAGAGCTGCTCATCTGGAAGCAAACAACAAGAACCTATGTCACTCTGCAGTTTCTCTTCTAGATGAGCATGGGCATCACATGTGCTGTTCATTTACTGAGATAATATTGGGAGAGTGCTGTTTATACGCCGCCTATAGACTATCTAATTTAAAGAATGCAGAATATTAAAGTAATTGAAAAAGGCATTTTTTTTCCTGCAGTACAAAATGAAGAGTCTGATTACTAGACAAAATGACTGACATGCTGTCACACTATACGCATTTGCCTGAATATTATGGTATAATAAGCCATTCTATGATAAGAGAAGACCTCAGCTAATCGCAGCACAAAACCATTCAGTCTTATTCCTTCACTACTGTCAGTGATCCCCCTAAAGTGCCAGCCAGCTGCAAGTTGATTTTTGAACGAGCTCTCCAATGTGTATGTGAAATGGAAGACAAAAATCTGTTGCTATGGCTGGCTGGCAGCTCGTGGCACCCGGTACCACAGCAGTATTATCTTTACAATACTGCAGATGGAAGCATACCTAAGTCATTCCTGCATTCTTCCCATCATTCCCCTCCACAATCCATCCACACTCTATTTATTTTTTTAAAACTGGTCACCACAAGCCCAGCTCTGATGTCTCTTTAATTTCCCAGATGATCTGCTGACTTACTTGTGGCTTGCAGGAACGAAAGCTTCCCACAGGCTGGTTGCACCCAGCAGAGAATACAGATGCCTCATTGCAGGAGAAGGAAGAAAATCAGAGCTGAAGTCATTACCCCCGTCACCATCACCACTCTCCACACTCTGTGTAAACTCTCTGACAGCATTCCCTCCTTATCTTCTTCTAGCACATCAAGCAAAATGAAGGCTTGTTTATGGCTGGGTTAGATATCTATTTTTTTAAAAAATCCCTACATACAGGTAAAAAATAAATTAAACCACAGAAACAGGAAGGTTCAAGGAATAAATGTGCTACCTTAGCTGAACTGCATGCAGTCTAATACTGCTTCCCAGAGAAATATTTAATATAATTCTTCCTATCTTGACTATTGGAAGCCAACTTCAGAACCAAAATTTCATTCCTGTACCCAACATGTTGCATGTGCAGATCCTCACTCTTTGAAACACTACAGTCCTTTGTGTTACTCTTCATACCAAAATACAGGCATGTTAAAACTGGAACTGCCTCAATCTGGCCAAGGTTTCCCTTTTTATTTTCTATATTCAGCATATAAATACTTTTCCCATCTTTTTCCACATAAATACTTTTTCTATCCAAACACCCAGATTTTCATTTCTTACACTACCAGAGGATATTTGGATAATCAAGCAGGCAGTAAGAGGTGCAGAGTGCAACCCTCTAACCTGTATGTGAAACCCTCTAACTAAAAAGCCTGCTGTGAATCGGGCTCACTGGGATGACAGGCTCAATTTCACTCATAGTAACAGCTGCAGGTAAAGATTCACGTGGAAAAAAATTAAGAGGACCACTAAATATTCAGCTTCCAGTGCTACGTGCCAGCAAATGTCCACTGGATGATGGATTGCCCACCAGATTCCCTTCATAGGCAGTCATCTGTGGCTCACCAGTGGTTGAAGACTCCCAGGGTGAAGCCTACTGAATGGAGCATCTTTTAGAGTACTTTGTAAGTCTTTACAAAGCATCATCTTCTAGGCTTTCAGCCTTTTACAGTTCATTCAGAGGTACAGGGTGAAAATATATGAGCTTTGGTTTAGCATCAAATGACCAAAGCAACTTGTTAGCTCTCATTCCTCTATTTGTCTAGAAACAAGTAGATGTCAGTACTGTCAGGAAAGGGAAAAAAAAATTACAATTAAGCTCTGGCTATATTCATTCTTCTTAATATCTGCTTGAAAATAGCATTCAAAAGCACTTGGTTTTCCATCCACCTCATCGTAGAGAGTTCATACAAAAGAACATTTACATAGAAACGTGTATCTTTACATTCTGTATCGTTACTGTGACATCATTTTGCAATTAGCTTAATTTTAAGGAGGAAAAATAATTCAACAGCAAATAACTCAGGGTGACTGGAAGAAGCATAGAAAGCAATGGTGTTTAAAGACATGTAGACATTGAGTCAGCGATCTAGAACTGAACGGAGAGCTCACATGCGGTTCTCTGGTGTCTTAACTGTTGCAAACAGTGGCAGTCTGAACGATCTCTGGAGGTCTCTTCCAACCCCTACAACTCTGTGATTCTGTGATTCCTGCCACATGAATTTTTGACCTCCCCTCAAACAGAAGCAAGGAAACCACCCAGTCTTCCAGCATGTACAAAGTAACTACGCAATTCATAGAATCACAGAATCATAGAATGGTCTGGGTTGGAAGGGACCCCAAGGATCATAGAGCTCCAACCCCCCTGCCACAGACAGGGACACCGACTTCCAGGCCTGGATCTGCATGAGGTTGCCCAGGGCCCCATCCAACCTGGCCTTGAACACAGCCAGGGATGGGGCATCCACCATCTCTCTGGGCAGCCTGTTCCAGCACCTCACCACTCTCTCTGTAAAAGAACTTCCCCTAATATCTCATCTAAACCTTCCCTCCTTTAGCTTTAGTTCATTCCCCCTTGTCCTGCCATTGTCTACCCTTTCAATTTTAATTCATATCATGGTCTCACTGATAAACCCTCCAAAACCATCTTCCCCATCCATGAAGATCACTGAGGGGACCGCAAACTGAGAGTCACTATAGGATCCCCGATTTATATTACTTTCCTCTTTATTTTTTCAAGTCAGAGCACAGCTAAAGTAGCAAACAAGGCAGGGCACGGTGTGCAGAGACCACCTTCCCATATGGAGAGAATGAGGCAAGAGCTGTTACACTAATGCAATCTAAGTTCGTTCAACATTACAATATTACACCTTTGGGTGTTCTGAACATGGAATTAAGCCATTTATTTGAAAGATCAGGTAAGACCTCCAGAAACAACAGGCATGGGCACTTTCTTTTTTTTAACGTACAGATGAGTTTTGTATGTAGATACCTAATGTCTGCCACATCACCACTGCAGAGCAACAGCAGATAGTTATCAGCTCAGCCTTAATTAATTTACTCCCAAATGAATACCTGCATTTAGAGGGAAATAAATTGTAATTTTATCCTGGAAGACCACTTCACACAAATGGGACAAACTGTTACCTTATCTGGTTTGTACCTATTCTGTAATCATGCAGAGACTTACTATAAAGGAATATAGAATTATAGCCAGCTGCTATTACTCATAAATATTGCATCTTCCTCTCTGGATAAAATGCTTCTGAGGGAAACAGCTAAGGTGCTTAAGGCTTGTTTTTTCTTACATCCCGCACGGACATGCCTCAAACACTCACATCACTGCCCCATCAAATTTTAAATCCCCTATGTGGAAATACCTACAAATTCAACAACATTCCACTGCTTGTGTTGTGTTATTTTGGTGCTTTAATTATGTACTTGACACGGCAGAACAAAGTTTGACATTAGTACTGAATGTCATAAATCGTCACTCCAACAAAACACATTCACTTGAGCAGAGGTAATCGAGGCCACCTGAAAATCCCTGTTTTAGCCTAAAACCTCCTCAACAATCCTAACTGTTTTCAGAAAGTTGATGGCAGGATTATGCTCTGTCTGAGGACCAGAAGAAGTGAGCAAGTTTTATCTGTCAGATCATTTTTGTTTGGTTTTTTAATATGGTGGAGGTTTTTTCAAAAAATAATATGAAGAGTCAAAAATAAAAATAATTTAAAAACCTAAAAGAGAATTCAAAATCAATTCAATAATACTGACTATGGGGGAGGAAAAAAAAGCCATGATAACATTATGCTGGAGAAGTACAGTTAACTTTGTGCTAGACATGTACAATCCTTATCATTTTTTCTTCATCTCTTCAAAACATTTTACTAAGCAAATGGCCTCAGAAACGTCAAAAAAAGTTTCCCAATAGTATCTAGTGACTCAGCATGTCAGAAGCTTATACAGACTTTGAAAATATCAAAGTGTATAATTTTGTTATGAATTCCACTACACTAATTTCTTAGTATGCTAATTGTTGCTTTTATAATGGCGAAATTAAGGCACCGTAGGTATCGCTCTCTAAAGGGAACTCAGCAATCTGGTCTAATTGTTACTTGACTAATGAAAGTTAGTTTTAAGTCGGGGTGATGGAATAATTGGCACAGTAGCACAGGCTTAGGCTGTGAATCTGATAGGGATGCACATGGACATGGATTGATACCAAACACTATGACAGCAAGGGGCACATGTAGTCATCTGCAAAGGTTCAGATGTTCCTCACGTCATCGTCTTAAGAGAGCTGCAAAGAGAAGGAAATGGAAGCGTGCCATTCTTCAAAGAAATCTGCCCAACTCTTCCCATTTGCCCTTGCCTGTCCTTTCAATTTGTGTACGAAAAATACGCCAATGAGCCTCTCTCCAAGGACGAGCATGTCCCCTGTCAGCTGAAGAGTGGCCATAGCAATAGATGCTCAGTTCTGTTAGTGTATTCCCATGCATTATCTCAGTGCTCTGTGCTCTCTCTTTCATGTTTTCAGCCTATTTACAAAGGGAAGACTTGGCTATTGCCAACCTCGCTGCTTCCTCCCCAGTGCACGATGAAAAGGATTTCAGCAAAATGCAGGTCTTTACTTTTCTCCAAAGGCTGCCTCTGGAAGGTATAATGCATTAGTGCCCTTGGTTCTACCAAGGCAACATGAGTTTAGGGTACAGAACCACTCCAAAGACGGGGAGGTGGACAGGAGTGAAAGCAGATAGATTCTACTCTGAGGCTAGGAACAAAGAAAGCCTGCAGTCCTACTGCCATTCCCTCCCTTGCTCTGTCCTGGGAGACATTCTTCAAAAGAACTAGCATCTATGTGCTGACCTAAGGGTAATGAAGACACTTCTTGAACACTGGCCTGTGACACAGGTTTAAGTAGCCTGTGGGGTCCTGAGCTGCCCTTACCTCACCTGGTTGAATATAACTCACACTAAATTAATTTTCTCAGTGAGAGAAAAGAGAGAATCAATATTTATTCCAGGATCAAAATGCTTTTCGCTTAAAGAGCTCAGCAGTGAAGAAAAATGAGGAGCAATCATTTTGTTCCCATGACAAACAAAAGCTTCCTAAGCCAGTAGACACTGTATATTGACAATAACCTGTAAGCATCGTAGCACGCATAGTAATAAGATGGTATTTTGCTGCAGTGGATTTCTATCTTGTAGACACTATTTTTTGGTTCTAAACAGAAATGATAAAGAATCTAAATAGTGTGTTTTCCATTAAATATCGACATTAAAATAGTTAAAACTGACAAATACTTAATTTTCTCCTCCCCCCCCAAACATTTAACACATCCTCATTTAAGAACTGTAGACATAAATAATGGCTAAGAAATCATCAACCGATTGGAAATGCAAGGAACAGGAAGCCTGGGGTGGGGTTTTCTTTGAACCTATTATTTTATTTTATAGCAAATAATTTGGTAGTGCACCAAGCTACCACCAAAAGTGTCACACCAAATTAACTTTCTCTTTATTAACCATGGCAGGTCAAATAATTAAAAACCTCAAGGTGTCTTGGTAATGAGACTTAAGTCAAGGACACTAATTTACAATGACACAGGTTCCTCCTTTCTGTATTACCTCACATACTTAGTAAGAAAACCTTGAAGGGTCAAATTCTTATGTCATCTAGAAATGATTTTGATCACCCTCTATCTGAACTGTATTAATTTTGTTTCTAACACAACTTCCAGTTCTCACCCTGTCACATCAACTTGGCGTTTAGTGGTTTGATTCTCTTTCAAGAGATGTCATAAACCGTGCTTGTCATCACCTGCTGCATTACATGGACCTCAGCAGGAGCCATGTCACGGGCCAAACAAAGCCAGCTTTTGTTAGCCCCCCACTGATGGCCACACGTATGAACGGCTCCGGACCTCTCGTTTACAGCATGGCAGAAGCTGGCATTCCATCAATCACAAACGTTTGTGTGAACACTGACTCTCCACAGCTTCTGGTGTTATTTCTGAATCAGTTTTAAACACTTGTGATAGCGATATTTCCTCAGTCTGCTTCTTTCCAATGGTCTTTAACCAAACCAAATCTAACCCTGTGTGATACCACTCCACCATGGTGCCACATGTTTCTTCTCTTTTGGGTTTTGCCGTTATTCCTGATTGCTGTTTTATCTCACGTCCCAGAAAACAAGCACCTGTAAGAGTGGTCAGTGACAATCAACAGCAACAGTGAGGCGGAAACTTGCTCTTCAACAAGGATGAGGCTAAGTGCAGGCTCACTATAACGTATAACATAGAACTTTAACGTGTAACATAATGTCCAGTCCTGAAGGTGATAACCTGATGTTATAAAATAGGACATTACAACATAGATATGAATATGGATTAAGAAGATAATGAAAATAAGATTACATAGAAGTGCTATTTTATATTATTTTATGTTATTTTAAGCTATTTTACATTATTTTAATACAGAGGTTTTACTGAGGCACAGAAAACCCCCCACTCTGAAAATAGGTGGAAGCTAAGAGAATCCTTTAGAAAAGCACACACTATGCTTGCTCTGTTCCCACTCTTCCCTCTGCGCTCATTTATGGTCATTAGGGCACTTGCTGCTTTTTTTTTCTTTTTCTTTTTATTTTCACACCACTCTAGAAACACTGCAAGAGCAGCTTCATGCATAGAGAGGATGGCATAAGCTCCTAGTACATTTCCCAGTCCCCAAACTCATTTAATACCAAATCCTCAAGTTGAGGACATAACAGATATTAAACTGATAAAAACATATGCTACACTTGATCTTTGTCAAAAGGTCAAGAAGCAAACACGAGTCAGCAGAGTCAATGGTTTCTTCGTGTGACTCAGTGAGCATGCTGAAGATTTTAACACTGCAGTAGCAACAATTATGTAGCTTTTGCACTCAGACTTATTTCAAGTAGCTGCAGACAGACTACAGACCCTAAGTAACTCACTCCAGGATTTCAATGAGCTTGTGACTTTGTACCACACAGGTACAAACTTCCACAGGGCAGGAACTTGGGAAAACTAATGATGACATGTTCGGTCTCCCAAATTATTCCAGTCTTGGTCTGACTATGGTAAACTAAATAAAAAGAAAAAACACCCAACCATCTTTCCTCTAACCTCCTGATGACCCCCTACCCAAACACTTAAGGAATCTTATAGTTTCTGAATCATCACAGAGAACCTTCTCCCCATGCATTAGAGCACAACACATCTCCCCAACAGAAAGTATTTCACAAAAGTCTAAAAAAATTGAGGAACACTTTCATAAATAACATAGAAAGTACAGAACTATATACTGCAGTGCATTTTCTTAATGCTTGCTGGACTCATTAAGAGACACGCTAATTCAAAGACTACATCTCAGTCTTGCAAAGCCTGGTTTTCAATTACTCTGTATCAAACTCCACAATAAATTAACAGAAGATATCCACACACAAAGAACAATAACACAGTAATGCTAAAGTCTGAAAAAAATCATCCCTGTGCATGACAATTAAAAATGTCTTTTGAAGTTAATGTGTGATAACAAAAGACGTTTGAGTAACCCAGAACAAGACAACAATTTCTTAAAAATTACTTTCAAGAACACTTAGTAAACAAGGAAAGTTTTTTTATTTCCCACTATATTTTCAATCACTCACTGTAATCACTAATTAATTATAAGAAAAGAACACTAGGGCAAAAGTAAAAGGCAACGTATTGTCACTGTGAAATAGCCAGCTAATACTGATGCTGGTGTTCCAAGCTGCATGAGAGCCAGCCAACTACAACATAATTGTTTTACTTTCAATACAGAGCATTCAGTACATCACTATCAGCAAATCTGCTGGATTTTAATGATTTAAAATATTCTAATAGCATACTTTGTTCTCCAGTTAAATCACCTCTCCTAAGGCTCTGAAAAACATTTAAGCATGTTCTTAATTTGCTGCTGAAGTCAAGGGAACTTTCAGTGAATACTGGGAGTTCAACACGTGCCTAATGAGATTTACTGGATCAGAATGCGTAAAAACCCGATGTGAGCAGAATCAAAGCCCAGAGGCATTAGTCAATCCAGCCAGAGTTTCCCTTAAGATACGGGGCCTCCAAATTGAGAATAACAATTTTATCATTATGACACGTCTACTGCATCTCTGTATTTCTGAAAGAGTTATATAGCAAAGCAGATACCTATGCTATATAACTACATATATGTAGTTTTTATATATATGTATATATATATATATCCTTCTCCTCTTGAATTTACCCTAAAATAGTAAGCGGAAGCTATCGTGGACTTTTCTTTGGTGTCAATAGTTCAGAAATACACTTTGACATGAGGCCTTCTTGACCCTTCCTCAAAAAAGAAAAGGTAGTACCATTAAAACGCTTTGTTGGGGTGGTAGGGGAGAATGGAGCGATGGAGTTAACATATTTCAGCTATCTGTTCCTCTGTGTGGGAAAGAAGGATTGTAATCCAGTATTAGTATCTCGCCTCCGCAATCATTCAGGCAAACGGCGTAATCCTCTCAAACCCGCATATGAACATCTGCATTACACCAGACGATGCTCCTTCTCAGATTAAATTAAATGAAATTACCTGCAATGTCTTTAAGCCCTCTTTTTATCACCAAAGACTCACATTTCTTCCTAGTGCAGAGGAGTTTAGTTTAACATATAACAACTTGATGATCTTTTGCATGCAGCATATAAAATACAAAACTGTTCTTTACTATTTTGTGTGACATTTAATTGGCTTGAGTGAACATTTAATTGAATTGCAACTCATATTTTTTTCCTTGACAGTAAATATTAAAAAAAAAAAAGGATTTGACTCCAAGAGAAAAATTCTTCAGATTCCATACTCACTATAAATGTTCAAATTTGACTTAGCAGTGTTTTAATTCTTTCTCTTCTAGCTTACATGGAGGATCTGGTTCTGATATCAAAGGTCAAAGAGATTTCTTTTCTGCTGCCCAGAAAAGCTGACAGTGTATTGGAGAAGTATTTAGCAGTTTGGCTTAACAATATATGTCACCTGTCCTTTCTCTAATATACTTTCAAAATTGGCAAATCTGTTAGAGAAAAAATTTTGCAAATTTGAATTCTGAATGAAATGGCAATCATTAGCATGGAAGGAGTTAAACTTCCCCACTCCCTTTAAGAGTAAAAAAGGCTAGGAACAGCTGTCACTCAGGTGATGAATACAAGCTGCCAGCCTTTTAAACAGCAGGTACAGAATTTGAGCTCTGAATTAATTAGCATTCAGAAAGCCTAAACACCACTTGATAACTCCGCAAGATAATTTTCGTCCCTTTCCGCAAATTAATACTGCTATTAAGATGAGCAAGGACACAATGCAGGACGTAATTGTACCCATTAAACAAAGTTTCACAAATAACAAATTAGAGGTTCCAGCCAAGAATGCATCAAGTCAAATAAAGCGCTGCTGCAAACAGCGCCCAGGAATCCATCTTCACTGTTTCACAGCGTTCACTAGAGCACATACAGTATGAATTCCTGGGTAAATGCATGAAATGTTTTCTGCATGTAAGCACAGGTTTCTCAAAAGTTCAACTTTCTAAACGTTTAAATAGTGGCTTTGTCTCCAAAGCATTCGGGCTTCTTCCACACAAGAGCCCCCTTTGACATACAGATGTAGGCTGACACGACCAGTTAGCAAGGCCTTGGAGATCAGAGTTCTAACGTCTTCAAGCCCAAGGCCTCCACGGAACGCTGCTGCAGCACTGCATGAAAGGCTGCACGACCCAGTGTGAAACCTTCCTCCCGTAAACCTCCTCTCACTTAAACGACAAACATATTTTAAAAAGCACGAGAATGATTGATATCGGAATTTAATTATGTCTAATAAATGGCCATCTGTCAACAGCCAAGGCGTAAAAAAGCAGCGCGCTATTATTTCCCAGAAGATTAGAAATATTGATGCTAATTAAAAGGCACATTATCATTATCTCAAAGCAATGTCTAAACACTAATCAGACTTCAAGTCCAGCAAAGGGGAAGGGGGAGACCTACGGGTGTTCCCCAAATGGGTTGTTTGAGCTGGCAATCTCTAAACTGGTGCCACGATTGCACATGGATCGGCATTTGGCAAATAGCAGGGAACTCCTGACTGTGTGGGCAAGCAATTAGACCCTGACCTGGTGTATAAAAAGACTTATTTCAAACTCAAACCATCAGAAGGAATCTTGGGTACATTTTTAGAAAGAATTGCAAAAGAAAGGAACTATGCTAAACATGGCATTTCACTATTTTATTTTTTTCCACTTATCCACAGGCGGCACCTCAAAACAAAACAAAACTTGGCATCACGGTGCCCAAACACATGATTAATTGCACCACACTCAACTGCAACGTACTGTGTATTTTCAGCAGAGAGATGGATTGATGCCACATGTGCATAAGGAACTTGCGTGGCCAGTTGTGGCAGAAACCCCCACACAGGGGAACAAAACCCACGACATGGCCTTTGCGAAACACTTTCAATTTCTTGGACCTTTAGGAACCTCTTTCTGGGATTCAGGATTGTTTCAGCTCCTCATGCTGAGTGTTATGGAGGAAGAAGGTATGTAAAAGTAGGGGGTTCAGGCTGCTGCTAATGTCTGCCTGGAGGTCTGCCTTCAACATTAATAGGCAGTTTATCACCTTTTAAAAAGTGGTATTTATTGACATTTTCATAATTCATCTCAATCAGAACCTCTTTTAAGCAAACAGACCTGTACTAACCCCAAAATCCATGCTTCCTGTTTGAACTGAAGCTGCCAGCAGCCCATAACACACTTTTTTGCCTTAGAATGTAAAAAGCTGACAAGACTCTTGGCATTTACTGCTTGCAGAGAAGCAAAGTTCTAGGCCATTGGCAAATGTTGCCCTGCCCTTGGGATGCAAGAGTTGTGGAAACAAGATGTGATTGATCCTGCCTATCATGGCAAGTCTACGTAAAGTCCCAGGTATAGCAAGACCGACTCTTGAAACCTTGCTCATCAGTGTACCAACGTCATGTGGCCAGCCCAACAATTCTCATCACTCAGGTGAGTGGTGCAGAACACTCCAGTGCTGAGGGTAAGTGAAGCAAGGACAAACACAAAGTAAAAGGCATACTGAGAACAGCTGGAGAAAGCAGGGATGGAGAATCGCACTGGAATGACGGAAAAATGGCACACCAAAAGCGTCCCAGCCACTGCTGCAGCAAAGCACAGCTATGTAACTGGGGCCCAGGGACACAAGTGCCCATACATAATTAAGACCAATCATTTTTTTCCACTGTATTTCTCATGGCAAACTTTTTCACCTGCAACTGCCACAATCAAATTACCATATCGACAGTGCAAGGCTACTTCTAGTCTTCCTCCTCAGTTCAAGGAACCCATTCATCACCATCAAGCGAAGCGTATTTCTATTTTTACTTGTCATTCCCAAACGACCGCTTCACACAGGTGTGACCTCTGATCCTGATTTTCCTTCCAACACTCCCTTCCTTCACAGTCCTCCATTATCTCTTCCCTAAGAAATATTAAAAAAACTTAAGAAAGATGTCCCTGGTTTTGATTACCCTATTCCAATCTAACTCCTTGATCTTCAGCATAAACACTTCAATCATTCTGGCATTTTCATTGACTCAAATTAAATGCAGAGCCAGTAATTATTTCACAATCCCCTTGCCCTCTCATATACAGGTCTTCTGCCTTACACAATGACAGAGTATTACCTCCCAGATCCTTAAGCAGTTCAGACACTTCAGATATGCTTTGGATATGAATCTGACACAAGAGGACTTTAAGTAAACCTTGTGAGGCTTACCCAGTACTAATTATGAACAACTACAGTGCTTTTCCAACGTTGAGCTCCAATGCTCAAACATGATGTGAGCCATATAACCATACAACTGTTCCACTGATTAAGAGGTTCCTCAGGCTGAACATGAGCACTAGGTACAAGATATCCCCCATTGTTCTGCAGCCTGCTGAATGTAAATTCAGCGGGGCTGACACCAGAAGGGAAAGAAACGCAGCACCATGTAGGTAAATGTGAGACAGGAGGTTTAGACAGACATACAGAAAGGCAAAAATACATTCGTATCCAGTTTTACCTACATTATTTACTTTCACATTCACTGCATTTGTTTTAAACTGTCACTAAATTCCTTATTCTTTGTGCTTCACAGATTTGCCTTCTGACTCTGTGCAACTGTTGCACATTGTATAGCTGTCAGAGCAGAAGTGGAATGTATTAAAAGCTGGATAATTGTTAAGTTGGGGCATATGGCACTAAGGAGAATGTAGGAGTTAGTGGGAAGAAGGGGGTTTTGTTTTGATTTTTTCAAGAGTCCGGATATGACTAAAGCTTTTTCCGGTGGGCAAAGAAAATATCCCTTGTTTCTCTGTTTCTCTACAATTTGAGAAGTTGCTGGCTTATTTTTTCATGCTGGCTTTTTTTTTTTTTGGGGGGTGGGGGGAGATGCCAACAACTGTGTGGAAAGAAAAAGAAAGGAAGAGACATTTAACATTAGTTTACATGAAAAATAGTAATAAACTTTCTGATTCTCTTCTTCTGTCCCAGGAAAATATGTTCTCAAAGAGCACGCGTTATACTGGGGGTTGTTCTTTTTTTTTGTTCTTTTTTTATTCCCCCCCCCAAAAAAGCACAGCAATAAGCTAGCTGCTGTGTAAACATGTCAGGCTTCATAGCTCACATGCACTGAAATGACCAGCACAGTTCGCTCTTCTCAAAGGTATTGCTTCAAACTGATTGCTGACTCAAGACAAGAACGCAACTCTGGTCACAGCGAGTTTCTGAGCGTTTTCTCTGCAGCTGCAGGGTATAGAGGCTTTTCTGTTTGTTTTGCTTCCCCGCCCCCCCCCAACCCTTTTTCATATGAAAACCTCAGATTCTGAAGTACAGTTTGGCAGCACCAGACTAAATTCACTGCCAGTTTCCTAGGGTACAGAATCTCTAATAACACAAAGCCCTGACTATCTCCTTGCCCAATAAATAATCAAAATTTTGCACCACAATCTCCCTTAAAGAAAATATGACTCCTTGTTTTTATCTCTTGGTTGCAGTTAATCCTTTCTGCCACCCGGGTTTCATCTGTAACGAGCCTGCCTCTGACATACTAGGTCCCAACGCATCCCTTCACAAATCCCCCACGCACAGCGTGCTTCTCAGAGCACAAGGGTTGCAAAAAGGGCTGCAGAGACACAGCCTCTCTTCTCCGGTGGGATGGGAAAGGCTGCACTTCCGCATGGAAGGCACTCATCAAAGGCGAGGAGGCGAGAGACAGCACGCTGTCAGGGAGCTCTGGGCTTACATATCGCATTTTAGGTGCACAAGCAGAACCGAGCGCTCGTGGTATTTGTATTCTCAAACACCTCCCCTGCCAGGCTGAATTACTGGTCGCATGTTTATTGCTGTCATGCTGGAAAGCTGACCCAGGCGATGTTTGCTTCATACTCAGCAATTCCAAGCAGCTTTTTTCTAGGCTTTAAGGGTGAAGCATTGTCTAAGTCACACTCTAGGGCTGGCCCTTCCTTTCCTCTTCCCCCCCTTCCGTCCCTCCTTCAATTTTACACTTGGTCGCTTTAACCCAACACGTCAAAAAACAAGTGTATGAGACAGTGAAAACTGATGAAACATCTTTGCCAGCAGTGAATTATCAGAGGCTTCCCTTTGTCTTGCAGAAGGAATAAAGGAATAAACTCAGCAAGAGCCGTTTGCTCTCCCTACTTCTTCCTAAAACCTGCCTGCCCCTCCTTGAGGAGCAGCCTCGGAGGGAAGGTAGGTTACACAGTTACACTGTGTGGCCACTTTTGGGGAAATGGCTCCATTTTAATCTCACTGACAAGGAAACAAAAAGTGTGCTTAAATTTGCTACGGGGTCCCCTTGACACCTGCAGGGTGTGTGTGTGTGTGTGTGTGCTATTTCTTCCCCAGTTCCCACACGTGTTTCCAGGCTTCTCCAAAATCATCGGTCAAACCAAGAGTTTCAGTTCACTCCATGACTGCAAAAGCTGCTCTTGCTGGGTGACAAACTGCTAATAACTGAGAGATTACGAGAGATTTGGCCATGCAATCAAAAGTTACTGACATTCCAGTTTTGTCTTTTGAGATGTCTGAGAAGGAAAGAGTATGCCTGTGGCTGTGTACACACACACATCCTCCAGCAGAGCGAAACCATATAACTAAGGGTACTTTGAAAACGAGAGGTCTATACATTCTGCTCTTAGGCCAATTAGATGGTGCAGCAGAACCCATACAGTTTAGCACAGTGACATGAGCTCACATACCGCATCATTTTATCCCTCACCAAATAAAAATTATAGAAAGACATCTGTAGCAGCTCTTCAAATAATTTTTTTAATTTACATATCATTCTAGTTATTTAACGTGATGATCAGTTGAGACACCTAAACTACAGTCTATAAAATATCACCTTGGGCTTTCTGCTGAAATGCTGGTATTATCGCAAAGCCTCCATGGGACATTTGCTCTTAAGTGAATACTGCTCCAGAGGCTTCAGAAAAATTCATACACACAAGTCTCTTAATATTGTGCCCTATATACAAAAATCCCAAACGAACCAGAGGCATTCATTAATAACGTGCATTAACGGACAGAAATTTCTCCATGTGGGCTCTATAAACCTTAAAATATTTGCAAGATCAATACTTTGCTTTTGTGTAATAAGAAATGACAAAATTCTGGTTTTGATGAAACACTTTGTTACATCCATGCTTGTACCAAGCCCAGATGGGAAGTCGTTTCAATTTATTTTATGTTCTCTTTAATACATTCACAGCAATATATTGTATTACTGCTAACTACACTTGGGATCCATTCATCTGTGGAAAACATGCAAGGAACACCCAGATTCCTGAATGGATGTTACTTGTTTTGGTAAAAGGAATTAGGCCACAGGCATTCTATGCACCTTCTAATTAGGTGAGATCCCAAGGACTTGAAAAAACCTGAAAAAAATACAAAAGGGACAACTGAAAAGATTTTCCCATTTGCTTCAGGAGGAGTGGTTGATCAATCAGCTGTCAGCTACACAACTAAAAAACCCCCAAAGTTAACTGACATAATTTACTAGCTGTTCAAAAAGAGCATGACAGTAGCAAAACCACACAACTCTTCCTCTTGTCCAAGCAGAGTGGCCACATCTACCCTTATTTCACTTGTTTCTCTTAACAGTAACCCTGCTTCACCTCATAAATTGTTTTTAAGGTGCTTATATCCAGTAACTTCAGCTGAATTTAGACACTTAGCTTTTTTTTCTTCTTTTTTTTTTTTTGAAACCTGAATATGAAAGCAGAGGACCTATTTAAAGACATCTTACAAGTGTTTCAGCTCTCCTGGAGAAAAATACTACTACAAAGGATAAGCAAAAAAACTGCATGAATTCTTTGCAGTGGCTGATGACTTCGGCTTTTCAAGGCATCTGGTGATCTAAGCAAGTCCACTGGGACCAAGTAGTATGTAAACAAATTAGCATTTTGTTTAAATGTCAGTCAACAGGATCTTCCCATTCAAACCCAGGGTAGCTGCCCTGGCAGCTGTTAAGAGCAGTGCCACTCCTGCCTTACTTGGAGGCTCAGGAGTGGGTGGAAACACCATCCTACTTTTAAAATATACTCCTAAAACCTCACACTTACACTTTTCAAAATGTATACAAACACATGTCACATGACAATTCCTGGGGATAACCTCCCCATTTCCTTCCTCCATCCTCTTCTCATCCAAAATGTCGGAGGTTAAAACCCAAACCCATTCGCTCTGAACAGCAACCAGTGCAATGACTCACTATTGCTCAGCCTCATCACCGTAATACACTTTAGTCCTGGAGTCCCAGGGTAGTGATGCAATGCAAACTCTTTGAGAAAAACATACAAGAAAAAAATACTGGCATTAAAAAAACCAGACAACCACCAGATCAGAGGATGCTTGCAAAGAATTCTGTTGGATTACCTGGTTAAATTCATGGGATTTGTGGAAGGGTAGCACCATGCAATTCAGGCAGTGTGATGGGAGCCCAGAAAGACAGGCAGACAACACCGTACGATCCCAACAGAACAGCATGGCCCATCAGAGTGAATCTTCAAAATCCTTCACTGAAGGTGGCACATACAAATCCAGGCTGCATCATGCTACGAGGGCACATTTGGGGAGGGAGGTGGGGAAAGGTGGTGAGGCGAAACCAAGAAGAAATGAAAGCCACTCACAAAAGCAGATAAATAATTATTTCAGTCGTCTGTTTAACTGAGTATCAAGACTTTACATAGCTTTCTTCAGAGAGGTTCCTTCCCATATGAAGAAACAACACTGAACTCGGCCAAAACCAGTCTCAATTTGTTAAAAAGATTACGAACCATAAACAACAGACACAAAGACACCAAGCTTTCCACTCAGCCATGGAAAAACACATGATCAAGTGGTGGGGGATAAACAGTCAGAAACAACAAAATCTGGTCTACTTCACCGCGCAAGAGAACAACTGATGCACATAATCCCTTTCCCAGATATTCCTACCACACTGTACAGGAATTTTAAAATGTGTTGCACATGCTGGTTCTCCTAATACCTTTAATTAAAACACTACCAGAAGTTATAATGAAAAAGGATTATTCCTCTTTTTTTTTTTTTTTTTTTTTCCCTACACTAAAACCTCAAGCTCCTGTTATTTTACATTCTGGGAAGAAGGAAATGAACAACGAAGCCACATTTTGGAATTTAAGATAATCATAAGATTTTAAGTTGAAGGGCAGGAAAGAGGCTTCAGTTTTAAATTTGCTTTTAACAGATACAAGCTTTATGTTCCTTTATTATTACAAAGACTCTCATTTAAAATTTACCCTTTTAAACTCCCAAAATTTGTCCACAAGCTGCATCTTCTCTTTGCCCAACTACAAATGACAAACACAGGCTCACACAGAATGAAAGAAGCTAGTTCATAATTGGCTTTATTGTAATTTCTGGTTGTCTTGTAACAACCTCTGGATTTTGCTCTGAATGTAAAATTCTTAATGCCATTCTAGTTTTTATGGGGCTCAGCATGCTAGGATGTGGCTACTTGAAATAAAATAAGGCTATTTGCTGTTTGCAAACTCTCCCACTCCTATCTGACAAAGTCATTTTATCCTTTCATGGATAAATGTTGGGGTATGGGTCAACTGACTCCAAGATCCTTGCATGTCCATGTGAAAAGCCAGCAGGTTCACCCACTAAGGGTATTCAGCACTGCTTAGTGTTTTACAGTGTTCAGGGTGCTGGTCTTCTAACTTCAGTGGCAGCTGTAAGAAGTATAGTTGCCTAGACCCCAGCTCTTTGCTCAGGGACATCAGCGGGTGCTGTCTGTCTGATAGTGGGTCCTCCACAGGGGTTACAGTGATGGTGGCCGTGCAATGAGACAAGTAATGGGTTGTATCTTCTCCTTTGCAAGACTCCCATCTCTTGATTTCAGCAACAAAACGAGACAGGGAGCTACTTCACAGCACAAGCCTGATTCATAGAGCCGTACCATCATCTGCAATCCATTTGCTTGGATTAATATTTTTTAATGTAAACTGGTTGTTTGGGTATTTTCCTTTTTACATGTAAACTGCAAAACCAAACCACTATCCCACTATGGAGCCCACGTTGATGTCAACAGGCATACCATCAATTCCAAACTTATCAAAAACCAGTTACCTGAGGAACTGAAGTAAAAGACAGAGGCAGCAGATTATCTTCTACGATAACAGGATGATAACATATATATATCCGCTACTGCGTTTCATAAAGTATTTGCTAACAGCAGAGGAAAAGCCTGAGTTCAATTCCAGATTCTTGATAAAGATGTTGCACTCTGTACAGATCCATCCTACCCAGTTCCATTCCTCTTGCTGAACACAGCTCCACAATGCTAAACGTGGACAAAACCACATTGTACTTTTCACCTGGTCTCATAAATACCTCCACTTTTCAAATGGACTTTTCAGGAAAAAAAATACCATGCCAGGGCACACAATGGGTATAAAATTGTCTTGATTCAAACAGGTGAAATATAAAGAACTTACGAGCACCAGTCAAAAAGGAATTAAAAATGAAAAGTAACAAACAATGCAAGGTAAAAATGCTGCCTGCATCATGCACACTTGACTTGGTATTTCTGGAGTGCTTAGGGACCCAAATTGGCACCCAGCTCCCCATCAGGAACTGTGGATTCAGTGAATGTCAGCCTTAAAATCATACCCTGATAATGATCAGTGTAACACCAATGGGAGCTCGAGCATAACTGCACAACGTAAAGAATTATGTCCCACTGACAGAAACAAAACCCGATTTCAGATTTAACAGATTGGAATAAATTTAGGCTCTAACTATAATATGGCATAAACCAGAATATAAATTAATTGCTGCTGCCAATTCATTTTGCCCAATTGCTCTGCCAGGTCATACTGACCTGGAAACAGAAATACACACCTGTGTGCCAATCTGAGTGCATTACATATGCATCTCTTCAAGGAGGAATACCTATGCAGGATTGATGGCAACGGACAGTATTTCTAATGGCCTTTTTAATTGGCACTATGATGATTAATTGGGGCCTTCACAGAACTCCAGGAGCTCTCATTACCAAACAGCATAGCATCCAGGCACGCCACGTGGGTGACTGTTATTACTGAATAGTCACCAAATCATGAAACACAGGTAAGGTAAATTTTATACAAGTCTACAAACCCCAGAAATTGAAGCCTACTACTGAGGAATTCTGTTTCCTTTTTAACATATTATTTCAGCAGTGCCCAAATGCTCAAAAAAAACAGGAAGAGTCTAAAGAAAGTGGTTTTGGTTTGTGTGGCAAGGTTTTGGTAGTGGCGGGGGGCTGTAGGGGTGGCTTCTGTGAGAAGCTGCTAGAAGCTTCCCCCATGTCTGACAGAGTAAATACCAGGCAGCTCAAGGATGGACCTGTCACTGACTAAGGCAGTGGTAGTGTCTCTGAGATAACATACTTAAGAAGGAAATAAACCCCCACAAATACAAGTGTCCGCTTTTTGCTGCGAGAGAAGAGAGTGAGAAGCTGCAAGAAACTGTGCAGGCACCAAGGTGAGTGAAGAAGGGGAGGGAAGAGGTGCTCCAGGTGCCAAAGAGAGATTCCTCTGCAGCTCGTGGAGAAGTCCATGGTGAAACAGGCTGTCTCCCTGCAACCCATGGAAGATGATGGGCAGGAGAGATCCCACTGCAGCCCATGGAGGATCCCACACTGAAGCAGGGGAAGACACATGGAGGCTGCGTCCCTGTGAGAGGCCTGTACTACAGCAAGCTCCTGGCAGGACCTGCAGCCCATGGAGAGAGGAGCCCTCGCTGGAGCAGGTTTGCTAGCAGGACTTGTGACCCTGTGGGGGACCATACTGGAGAAGTCTGGACAAGGGAGAGAATTCACGAATAAAGTTGAGCCCAGGAAGAAGGGAGGGCTACAGGAAGGTGTTTTAAGATTTGGTTTTATTTTTCGTTATCCTACTCTAGTTTTATTGGGTAATAATCAGATGCAGTTTATTCCATGTTGAGTCTGTTTTGCCTGTGGCGTTAATTACGGAATGATGCCCCCCTGTCCTTATCTTGATACATAAACCCTTCCTTATATATTATCTCCCTCGTCTAGCTGAGCTATAGATCAGCTTTGGTGGGCATGAGGCCTCCAGTCAGGGTCAACCCACCACAGAAAGATACTGGAAACAGGCTACATGTGCAGTAAGGATTAAGTACTCCATGCAGTATTTCTTTATTGCAAAAGCTTACTTTTGCTCACCGCTACACAGTATTCTGCAATGATTCCCACAGATAGGAACAGAAGTTAACTGAACTAGGCAAGATCGCTACACCTCAGCACTTGCTGGGAGAAGAGCAAATGTCTGCAAGGATGGCCATCAACACCAACATCTCAACTACACCCATATGCCACTGCCTTTCACTGTGAGAAATGCTTGACGTGCTTCTACCTGCGGAACACCCAACTCATGGCAGCCCTGAGGCTGGCTAACCTGGCCCTGGCAGTGTGGTGTCTCTTCCCAAAGCAGCCCTGACACCACTGGCAGCAGCAGGTGTGTGAAGCCGAGCAGGAGGTGCCAACGTGGAGAGAACCTCGAGGGTTTCGGGCTTTCACTTTTTGGGTTTAGAGAGCTCTCATCCAGCGTTATCTGTCCATCTGCCATGTATCAGCACATGCACGGCATGTGTCCGTGCATGTATCCCTGCACGGCACACAACGCTCGCCTCCCCGGTCACCGCACCCCTTCTCAGCTGCTGCCAGGTTACTGAGCTTCGCCACGCTAGTTTCTCAGTCTGAAGGGCTCCTGGAGCCGGTACAGCCACAACTCCGTGCAGCACCCCCGCCGTTTTAGGGCCGACTGGCTGGGCTGGGTTGCGGGAGGCTCCCGGCGCCGGCCAGACCTCCAACAGGCAAAACCCGGCAGGGGCGGGGCTTGGGCGCCGTGCGCAACGCCCGTACCGGCCGCCAGCGCCCCGGCGGGGCCGGGACCCGCTTTTAGAAGAAGCTGCACGGGGACGGCCGGTCCGTCCAGGCACCCCGACCCGCCGGTTTTGGGGCAGCAACTCGCGGGGGCTTGGGCTAGTGCTGAGCGCCACGAGCCGGCGGGGAGACGGGGCTGGCCCGGGCGGCTGCGGCAGAGACCGCGCGGGGGGCGCGGATGGGGGCCGACGGGGCGTGCTCCGCGCCTCCCGCACACTCCGGTGGCGGCAGGGAGGAGGGCCGGGTTTGCTTATACCTCTCACTACCAGACCCGGTGATTAAAAGCCTCTTAATTGACAGAGTTGAATTGACCGAAATAGCGGATGGAGGCCGGTTGTAGCGACCCCAGCCCCGAAGCCAGCCGTTCCACATCGCTGCTGAATGCCGGTGCTGCGGGGCCGCACATCCCGACAGCGGCGGGTAACGGGGCTTGCCTACACCCGCACGCTCGGTCGGTAAGACTGTAAGCCCCTGAACACCTCCGATGCGTTACAAAGAGACATCCAGACATTTAAAAATGCTCTGTAAATACTCTTGGATAACATTAACACCATCCTAAATTCTGGGAATGGTTTAGGATTCGGTTGCGCACTGACAAAGGGCTCAGATTCTCATTAGAATTACGTACAATCTTCTTACACAAATCTCCTGCCAGCTTCGATCTGTTAAAAATAATAAAAGTATGCTAAAATCAGGGACCACAGCAAATTTTGTTTAGACTTCACGGATTCAGTTTACTGCTTTGCTAACCAGATAGTGCCAATGCACTTCCCGCTCCGCCTTGTCGACGTGATCTAATACCATGCTTGACTCCATTTAACATCACGTGGTGATTCTGTAGGTCACAACACAGATCCAGCCCCAGCAGCAGGTCAAAACGAAGTGCTTAAGCAGTTACCAGGCAAGCTGGTCCACTGTGTGCGCATCCCATGTTCATACTTCTGCAATATCCCCTTCAAAACCTGCAATAATGATTCCCCACCAGCTGGAGCAGGAGAGAAGCTTAGATCGTCTCTGGCAGGTTAACTGGCTTTTCATTCTCTTCCTTTTTACCCACTTAACAAAAAAAAAACCCACATGTGAAAAGGCTTTCAGCCTAACTGAAAGAAGACAGGGAATAGGTATGATGACCAGCAGAATATAGGCCCCATGAAGAGATAGGAGTAGCCTCTAAGAGTACATTTCTTAAAACAAAGCAAAGAACAAAAAATCCCCACCCACAAAAAATCCCAACCACACACACACAAAAACCCCATAAAAATTATTACAAAGAAGAAACTAACTCTTGTGATCTGGAAAAAGTTAAGGACTGTTCCCTGAGCTGAGCGCACGCTGCTAGAAGCTACTGGGTAGGGAGGAAAGAGGACTGGGGGACCTGGCTATGCACCCCACGTACCCATGTGGCACACAGACTAGTTTGGGGGTTTGCTCTTAGTTGTAGCCTTGTGTTAACCTATTCTCACAGAATCACAAAGTTGGAAAAGACCTTGAAAATCAATGAGTCCAACCATTCCTGTCCTATGCTTAACTGTATCACAGGAGTATTTCGGTGGCATGTACCTGTCCAAGTGCATCTCTGGCTGACTTACACCAAAACCACAGATTTAGCTTGTTTTGTGAGCTAAATAAAGGCAATGCTAAGAGACACCAAGCCGACTAAGCACTTTTCAGGAAAGCATGCTGGTTTAGCCACGACAGTAACGCTGGAGTGAACTGGCTTTGAAAGATTCCCGAGTTTTGTGTTTTTTGAGGATTTTATGAACCGGTTTTAAATGCATTTGGATCATTAAGAATTAGTTTAAGTTGTACTTCCCCGGGAAGGAAACTGCTGTAAATCAATCTTATTTTAAATATACATGAACAGCTTAAAATTGCATCGTACGCCATCACTAACATGCATTAGTTTCCAACTCTGAAGTAGGTTTAAGTTTCACTACGGAGCTGAAGATATCACTCAGAAACAGATGTTAAAGTGTCATGAAAAGCAACTGCCTTCCTGAATAAATGAACTTCTTTACAGCATTAAAAAAAAAAATTAAGACAGGTTAAATAATAGATGTCCTATTCAACATTTTTAGATGGTGTAAATAGCCATCTCTGTGATTCACAAATCACAAGAAATTGCCATGTTTCTGGAAACGGATATTAATCTGGAAGTACGTGCCCTTGCACGCATGACACATGGTGAGCTTGGCCAGTAGAAGCTCATGGAAAAAGAAAAGAGAAGAATTAAAAACCACCCCAGAAGAACTGACACACATGACACAGTTGTAAGAATAATTGAGCTGGTGAATCACAAACCACAGTCTTTTTCCCAGGAGCACTGCTTCCACAGAAAAAAAAAAAGAAAAACCTCACAAATGACATTCATCTCTGTTTTGAGGCAATCTAGATTTTTTTATACTATTTTAAAATTTGAAAACGATTCTATTTTGCCATTCTAAAGAAATAGCACACTAACTGTTGTTAAAACAAACCTTTACTTCAAGTTTGATTTAATAAGGAGTTGGTAAAAATACTGCGACACAAATGAACTCAATATGTTCTCTTCCCTGGCCTCCAGTAGACAGAAAATTATATTTTCAAAATCCATTGACATGAGTCAAATTGTCTTGCCTCTAGAATTTTTATGGTTTCAGACATATCTGACATATCATTTTTGCTACCCTCTTGTTAACTCTCTGGAATCATTAGCGGCATTTCAGTGTACAGGCGGAGAACGCTAAATTAAAGAGTAGATTTCAGTTTTTAAGCCCCAGGGCAGAAAAGGTTGAGCACATCACAGAGAAAATGTATTCTACTTCCAGCTCAGATTGCCTGTGCTCTCGTTACATTACCTCAGCACCCTTTCAGCTTCTGTGTGAAGCGGAGGTATATTGAGCTCTGAAGGGAGCTCATTCTCCTGTCCTATAAGCTAAAGAAAGACGTTTCTGGAGTGATGGGAACTGCTTGAGTTCGATGGAGAAGATACTTGAAAATGCCTTGTGGGGTTCCAGCTGTACAAGCCTGAGCTTAATAGCCCTGAATTGGGGGTGTGGCATGCCAGAAATGTGTAACTGCTGGTGGACAAAGCTTTTCTTGCCTTCAGAAACACCGAGATGAAAGGGGAAAACATGTCTACATCGAGGGGAGAGGAAAAAAAAACCACAGAATAAAAAAAGGTGAACGCACAGAATGGGGTTTCATATATTACCCAGGCAGGCTTCTATTGCTGGGGGACTATTCTCATTCATGGAGCTTAAGAGGATAATTTTGTGGTGCGTCAGCAAGGCAGCTGAAAGACTTCACTGCAGAGAGGAGGCCGGTTGGTTCACGCACACCTTGACAAATGGCTAATTGCAGCTGTGAGCTGCTCTGAAATTCTGAGCATTTGTACATCAGCTAAAGAAATGGCAAGTGAAATCTGGCAGAAAAGGAAAAAAGGAGAAACACAGCATGGAGATGGGGAGACAGGGAGGGGTCACCGCACACAGGAGCAAAATTAACTACGTAAGGACCAGCAACAAGAGTGCCAGTGTGACTGGTCTCAGTTGAGAGATGACTAGAGACACAGGTTGGCATAGAAAAAAAAAAAAATCAAAAAAATTAAAGCCAACATGTATCATGACCTTATCACTGCCTACAACTACCTGAAGGGAGGTTGTAGAGAGGTGGAAGATGGTCTCTTCAGCCAGGTGACAGGAGATGGGACAAGGGGAAATGGCACTAAGCTGTGCCAGGGCAGGGTCAGATTAGGTGTTAGGAAAAAATTCTTGCCTGAAAGAGTTGTGAGGGCCTGGAACAGGCTGCCCAGGGAGGGGGTTGAGTCACCATCCCTGGGTGTGTTTAAAAAAAAGGGTAGATGAGGTACTTAGGGATATGGTTTAGCATAGGGCAGGAACAGTTGAACTTGATGATCATTAAACGTCTTTTCCAACCTTGTGACTCTGATTTACCACAGTTCCTGAAACTACATATTTTCATTTAAAAAAAAAAAAAAATTATGAAAGAAGGTGGGAAAAAAAAGGAAAAAAGAAAAAGGGAGAAAAGGAAAAAATAAAGAAAAAGCAAGTGGGAAAAAGAGGGGGATAAAGGAAAAAAAAGGTTAAAAGTAATTACACCACCCCCCGGATATACGAAAACAACCAACCAACCTCTCTCCCACCCCAGCTGTGTTTCTAAAAACAGCAACTCTAGAATGAAAGAGGAAAAAAAAATTATCAGTTCAGTTACATGAATGCGGGGACAGAGGAATAAGCTCTGAACGTGGTGTAAATCACGAGTAAGACGACTGCATAGAAAGCAAACTACAGCTGCATCAGAGTAAAAACCCAATTATAATTAATGTAAGATGTGGCAATTCACAGAAACCTTGTTGCTACCTTAGTCATGAAGGACATCCTCCCAAAGGGCCTCAGCTACCAAAAGGAAACTCCTGAATTGCCTTTCCTTGCCTGGGCCCTCGTGTACCTTCATTGGTGTCTTTCAGACCTGCACGTAATCGCTCCCCAGTCTGTGACGGCTGAAGATGCACTGTGTGATTTCTTTGGGGACTGATGCATTCATTACAAGAGGTGGTTGTGAAAGAAAGTTGCCCAAAATATTTCAAATTAGTTTGTTTTTTTTTTTTTAAAAAAAGCCCCACTCAATACACCCTGCTTTTCCAAATAGTAGCTTTTCATGCTGCATTTTTCCAGTGTAACTCCTCTGAAGACATAAATTCAATTTAAGAGGGGGAAGAAAAAAAAAAAAGTGTACAATTTTCTATAACTGGAAAAGGCAAATCAATACTTCATAAGTACAGTATGCGCTAAGATAATTAATTTTCCACAATATGCTCAAATCTCAGCAGTGAAAAAAAGTATAAAACCAAATTAATGACTAAGTATTCTACATACTATGAGCGAGAAAACACTCTTTCATTCTAGTTAAATAGATTAAATGGGAAATGGCTTCTATGGCTGTCAAACTGCAGCCAGCCTGAACACCTTGTGTTCTGAACCCTATGGATAGGACCGTAATTGTCTTTTCTTAAGAGTTTGTTAGAAGCTTCGCATTGTATCAAAAACCTTTTTGAAGGGAAAGGCAACCTTTAAAGGTCTCATTCATTTGGACTGTGCCTGATTTCCATTATTCCCAAAGCTCATGTAGATTTTATCCCTCTCGTTCTTTGCAAGGTCATATCCTTCTGTCGTTTTACTTGTTACATCCCGAGCTTCGAGATCAGCAAACACAGCCTTAAATGCACTTCACCCTCATGCTAAAAAGGAGAGAAGAATTCCTTTAGAAAAGGCGATTTTGACATTGGCTGCCTGCAGTTTGACTCCCTACCGCTTCGCAGTGAGATCAAGAATAATACTTCACTTTATAATGCTCACCTTGAGATTGCGTCAGTAATGAAACACTCCAAGCAGGGATCAGTTAGAACGGCAAATGGCTTTAACATTTCCAGGGAGCAAAGGAACTGAAACACAACCACATTCCACATTTGCAGAACAAAGAAGGGACTAAAAGACATGGAAATAAAAAAAAAAACCCAACAAAAAAACCCCAAAAACGAAGATACCCCAACCAAAAAACCTACCCCTTCTGGGTAGAATGTCTCAAAAGAGGGAACGTGAATGGCTGAAGTAGCTGCTGTGTTGTATAAAGCACCATGGTTTTGTTAACCACAGCTGAGAAGCAACAGCAAGAAAATATTTGCTCTAAGTATTTGAACCTATTTCCACTTCCTCAGAAAAGCAAATACATGACCAAAAACCCCTTCCCAAAGCAAAGCGTTCCACTGCAAAGGTTTCTTCAAGATGAGTTGCAAATTTATTCCCAGATTTCTAAAGCGCTCTACGCAGATATACATAGGAAGTTCAGAAATATGGGGAAGCACATGCACAAGCAGGAGCAATAAAATAAAATTCCCTCATAAAACCTCTCTGAGTGGGATTTCACAGAATCTCAACTGAAAGGAAGCAGATCTGTGGGTGTTCGCACCGTACACAAGAATGTGTGCAGGCGTATCTCACTGCATGATATACAACTTATTTCACGGGGAAATTCACATCTTCTGACATGTCATCCCTGCAGACCAAGGATCTGGCCTAATTTTGATCATTTCTGCAAGGTATTTTTACGTAGCAACGCATGGACAGAACCCAGTGCCAGCCTTGCTCCGTTAAGAGAGTGGGGGAGAAATTGTTACCTGCACCTCTTCTTGGGCCAGATGCTCTGTAATGGGCAGAGGGCATCCCCCCTTGCTTGAATTAAAGCAGAAACCTTAACTTGATTCTCACTTCTTCAAAATTTTTAGGTGTAATTTTATCTTGAAGGGTGACAAGTTGAAGATGGTTTCTCCTAACTTGAGATCTCTTCCTCATACCTTCAGTATTCGTCCGAAGCTGCCTAAGGAGATGATAGCTGGATAGAAGGCATGAAGCCTGACTTTAAAAACTCTTGGAAAAACAACCACCTACAGAAAAACCTTTATTTGCACGAGTGACATGCAATTCAGGTCACCAAGGCAAATGAAATGCAAACAATTTCACATCTACAATTACATCCCCCGCATTCGCTTTTGCGAGCGCAAGTGTATCCCTAAAACAAAAAGGCTTGGGACTTGCAGTGAGTTGTTACTGAGCTAAAACGGGGCTGCAGGGATGACTGTCTGGGTGTCGTTTAGTAGGGTGAGGCCTAAGATCATAAAAGGCTGCCAGTGACGACAGCTAGTGAGGTCACTCCTTCAGCTCACTGGCTTTGGTGCTGTCACTCTTGCACTCAGACCTCGCTCGAATATGTATCTGCATCAGTTTATAGACTTTAAAGCTTCCATGTGTATTTTAAGCCTACTTGAGGAGAAAACTACAGAATTAAGGGTGGTTTTATATAACAGGAGCACTGAGAAATAAAACTAACAACCCCATTTTGGGAAACTGTGAGTTGTAAGCAATTCAGTGATTCCTGGAAACTTTGGGGGGGGAGGAACCCCAAAACCAACCCCAAAACCAACTATTTTTTGATTTTGGTATTTGTAAACTTGAGCTAATACAACCACTGCTATATATTGCCAGCCACTCAGACTTGCCAGTATTCTTAAAAGGCATGTAAATATTATAAATTATACCATAATGTTGTAATATAGATATATTTTCTGTCTTCTGTATATATCTGGTTTGCAGTTACAGTAAATATTTTGCCATATTGTAATTTTAAGATAAGATAGAATATATACTGGCAGGAGGGAAAGTTTTCCACTGAAGAATGGAATATTGGAAAATCTAATAAAAAAACCCTTCAGAAAGTCCACAAAGATTTTATTTCAAGGCTTTCTTATTATACTGTTAAATGATTTAATGTCCACTCTGTGTATGAAGCAACATTATTTATTGCATACCTTCTTCCAGAAGAGCACTTGAATATTTGCAGAGAAGTACAAATACATCATAAATTTTCCTGTAACTAACATTAAAAATGAAAACAACTGCTTTGTATTAAAGAATTACACAGTACCAAACAATGAATTTGGAAGAAAAACATCAAGATTGCTTAAACTGGAACTTGACTGGTAACGCTTCAACTGCATTTCATCCCAGAATTAACGTCAACCTCTCAGATTACGTACAAGTGAAAAGCTGTGTTATTTTTCACTGCTCTTCTGTTTCTGTTCTCACTGTCATAGAGATACCAAATTTTTCTGTGTCTACTTGTAGACAGTATGCCAGGCTCCCATCCCACTGGTTTGGGGCAGGTTACTGGGAAATAATCTAGTATTTATCCAACACTTCTCTAGTGACAGCGTGAAACAGCTCCCACATCTGTCAGACCTGTCCCACTGAAGGGACAGGGCTGCAAACCCAGAAGGGCATCAGCCAAGAGGGGGGCTGCCTATGTCTGCGGTGGGATCAAAGCCCCATACAGACAGCATGTGTAATTGAGCAAAAAGCAGCTCTTTTTTTTTTTTCTTACTGAGTCTAGTTGCAAAACCCTTTTTCTCCTTGAGTAAGGTGGCAAGTGCTGAGATGGCTCAGCAACACCTTCTGTGCATGAACGGTGCTTCTGGGTGTATAAAAGAACTAAGATGGCATTTTGAGCAACAAAACTGCTCAAGGAATTTAGTAGAATTTCTTCAAGGGAACCTTTGGAGTCTGGTTTCCAAACAAAAAGTGAACTTCAACATAAAAAGAAATAAATCAATTCATATACCAGGGCACTGCTGAATCACTCTACCTACCTTTTGGAGTTCAAACTCGGCTTTCTATAACTCAGACACAGTGTAATTCAAGAAGTAGGAATAAGTGAAGTAAAAACGCTAGAAAAAAACCCCAAACCTCAGAATGGTACAAAAGAATGATCATGACCAAAATAGGCAACAGGAGGGAACATCTTAGATAGACAAAACTTTAGATTTTAGTATCAAAATCTAAAGCATCACTTCCAGCCTTGCAAGAGCAAGGAGCACCTTCACACAGAACACCTAGACACGTACTAATGCACGACACCAGAAAAGACGATGAGATGGCCAGCAGCCCTGCAGAGTTGAGATAGGATGCCAGATACTGAGGAACTGAGTGCTAGACGTCAGTCCATCCAGAACCGAGTGAGTGGATTGTCTGAGTGTTACCAGAATATCTGCATCACACCAGAAAGTCTTCCAGGGAGGTTTGGAAGGGACAAACCTGCTGTTTGAGGAGTTGGTGCTGAGTGAGAGCCCAGCCCAATCCCCAGTGAAGCAGTTTGAGTTGACTCGACTTGGAAGTGAAAAGCATTTGGCAAGAGGGGCAGTTGAAGCAACAGGAGCCTGAACTGAGACTTTCCAGCGTACAAATGAAAACCAGGGACTGCCACAGAGGGTTCTCAAGAAAGTAGATTAAGAAAAGCCATTGCCCTTACCCAGCCACTGTGGTCAGAGACCAATAAATGGTATAATGATACTGGGGGAATTGTGAAGGTTGTGTTAGTGTTGAGGAATGTATAACTGTAACTTCCTAAAAGGGCTTTGCCTAGTCTCAGGGCTTATCCCGCTTAGCTACAGGGATTATTTTGCCACTCAAAACAGTCCCCCATCAGTAGAGTTAACTCCTGGTTTCTTAAGAGGGTGAGGTACTTGTCTAAGGAAGGTTTTTATCTCTGGGGTGGGCAGTTACAAGCCAGGATCACTTAACCAGCCTGCTGAGACCCTTACCTGACGGAGGTGTCGGCACACAAACCTGCGATCAGGCGTGTGCTGAAGAATAATATTCACTAACAGAAGGAAAAATCTCCCAGCAAGGCCTGGGCACCTCTGACATTATTCAACTTCTACAACTTTTAAAATTAAGGTTTTTGTTCAGTTGGAGTTCTTGAGCACTTTACAACCTTTTACTCTGATTTTCTGGAAGACAAATTATAAAGCAAGTTTCTGAAGAACTCTCAGAATATGCTGAGTCACTGGGAGGAAATCTCTTTTAAAATAATTTTTTAAAAACGTAATTAAAGTTAACCCGAAAATTTGATTGGGCTGCAATTATCCTCTTGAAACTCAATTTTGCCAGCATCCCACCTCAAAGATGAGCAAAACACAACATGATTCTGTGATTGAAACCTGTCTGCCGTCAATCCACATAACTGCCGTATACTTCACATGGACCTGCTCATCTTGTCAAGCAAAGAAAAATCTCATAATCAGTTTTAGCACCCCGGAGCCCTTCCAATTCTCAAAGTAATATTCCAAACAGCTCAAGTAGAGTAGAGTAACGCACAACTCGGCAGCCAACCTATTGTAATGCTATGAAAGAGCAGAACTTCAGATGATAGAGGCCATAAATTTATAAAATCCTTTTAAGGCCGTCTATACTGCAATATGAAACTCAAATGAGTACTTCTTCAATCTGTTTGTTATGGTTTGTTGGGTTTTTTTCCTGGAAGAACTTGGAAGCAACAAAAGGACAGACAGTTACTGAGCACTGTAAATCTGTATGTTAAAAACATATATCATGCACTCCTTTAGTCTGTACAGCATGCTACAGAATGGGCTATAAACAAACATAAACCACTCTCCAATCCTACTTTTCCTACGTGCAAGCACACACATGAGCACAAAGGTGTCCTTTGTGTGGAGACACACCTGATTTCCTGCTAATTAATCCCTAGAATAACATCAAAAGAAGGAATCCATAGCCTATAATTATGCTATGCAGTCAATATATTTCCATTGTGTCTGGGGAAAATCTTCTGGATAATAAGTGATAATTTATAGTAATCTGCTATATTTATTATTAAATATAAGCAGTCCTAATAACAACTCCAAAACATCAATATAGTTTTATTAGTCTGCAAATTAAAACGGAATCAAATACATACAATGAACAACTTATCCACAGGTTTGGGAGCACCTTCATCTAGGAAAAACTCTTCCAAATACCTGTTTGCTAAGGCTGCTGACACTTTATTGAGCCTGGGTGCCTTTTTCTTTTTTAAATTGATCTTCAAAAGCTACAACAGAAGTAGTAAAGGCAGCTGTTCCTGAAATGTACGGGGCAGAGAAAATATTTGAGTTCAGACTGCTATCAAGCTGTTAGTTTTCTGTCTAAATATGACTGTATCAAAATTAAGGTGCTAGGACAGGGCTTTGCTTACCACTGATGACATTCATGAATCACAAATCAGTAACTGGTATGGCAGAGGAGGAGATGGGAGTTCCAAATAGAAGAGAGAGAAGTGAAACTCACAGGGATAGGAAGGAGGCAGCACTGTTGTAACACACCTGGAATCGTGCAGTGGGAGCTTGGGGAAGGGGTTAGAAATCATCATTCTAGATCAATACTTCAGTGTAACAATGAGCTGTATCATCTGGCTAAAGAATGCTTCATTTAGGTGAAGCTTAAACATCTGCCATTGCCATTAATTTCTCCACCTATCCTGTAAAGCTCTTTCAAACTCATCTAAAAGGCCATTTAGGACTGATCCTTCAGATACTTTTCTAGAAAATAAGCCAGCAGCTCCTAGGCAGTGGGAGATCAGGGCTTGGGCGTTGGGTTTTTGGGGAGAGGGGGGTGGTTTTGGTGAGTTTTTTTCTTGGGGTTTTGATTTGTGGGTTGTTTTATTTAAAGGCCATAAAGAGGTGCCAAACTCTGGCCCAGATGATGAATCTCTGGCCTTCGTGTCACACTTGGGTTTCTCTGTAGCTCAACCCTGCCAGCTCTTTGCGTGCTGAGTCTGCTGCAGAGAGAAACGGATTTGCCAAGTGCGTTTCTCTCGGCAGTCAGTTGGTTCTGTGAGCTTTATCCATGAAAGGGCTGCTGAGGGAACTCACTGAAAGGGCAGCCTGTGTCCTTCCCAAGGCCTTTCCATGCGCAGAGCCACTTCTGCTGTGCGTTGGGAGTCTGGTAACAGATGAAGTTGAGTATCAAGAGTATAAACGTGCCAGCCATAGAATGGGGTGAAAGTAGTGCAAAAGGACTGTGCAGTGGTTTACAGTTATGAAACTCCTGCAATCAAGGAAGCAAATTAAAGAGACAGGAGGAAAGGAAAAAGGGGTCAAAGGACAGTCAAGAAAATGTCAACAGGAAAAAAAAAAAAGAAGAAAAAAAGAAACTTTTGAAATCTCCGTTTTCTTGAGGACATACAGTTAATAAGATGTAAAAATATTTCCAAAGGCTGAGTTGCCTGTTTGCCAGGCCTCTTAAAAATCTGTATTTCATTCCTACTAAGATGCTCTGACTCAAAGATTTACACAAAGTCTGAAAAGGAGGCGAAGACGACTCAATGGGGAACCTAATGTTGAAAATTCCTGTGGTCATCTTAAGGGAGCCACTGCATTTTCCTGTTCATTAGCACTGAAAGCACAAGATGTCTTTATGCAAATAATTCAGCATGCGCTTAGAGCCTAATTTAGGTGCCATTTCAATGCCATTTGGGAAATAATTACACTTCCACCTTTGTTAGCAGTGCCAAACTCTAGATAAAATCCTGAATCAAGGCTGTTGCCAAAACATGAATTTGAATCACATGCTCTAAAACAATTCCCACCACTAACTTTTCTCTTAGTAAAATCAAAGGCCAGGACTCAGTTCAAATACCCTGAAGGCAATGTTTCAACTTAGTCTTATAGTTCAAATTAAAAGCATGCTCCTGCCTTTACAACACAATGCTAAATTTAAGTTTACCACAATAAAACAAGAATGAAGCTGGAATTACACAGCCACAGTATCTCTCCAAACAATTACTGTTTACATGTTAAATTAATTGTCTGAACTTTTAAAATGAAAAGTCTTCTGTGGTATTTCACAGCTGAGCTACTAAATGAATCCTCCTGACTCTTGCAGGTATGGCATTTAGTGACAACACAACTGTATTTTAAAACCTGTGTGCAAAGGCCTCCCTAGCCCAGTCTATAGGTATTGAGGCTTTACCTAGGTAATCGTATCAACCAGCAACGCGGTCCCGACCGGAGACAAGACCTCATTAGGTCATGTTGCGTTGTAACGAATTCATAACAGCTCCTAATGAAACACTTGCCATCCAGCAAAATAAGGCGTTTAAGTAAACAGCGCTGCAGCATGACACCATGTGGTAAAATGCCATGGGGAAGGGTTTAATTGCAGAAGCTTGCAGTAAACGCTGAGCGCCAAACGAGCCGCTCTGAATCCGAAGCGATAGGAGAAGAAATAGAGCACTCGGAAGTATTTCTGGACTGTACATCTAATTACTGCAGGATGGGAGCTAATGAAGTCCAAAATACACATGGCAAAGCAGGAAACACGGCTCCGTGCCGATGTGCATGTGTATTTAACCCACATAAAACTCACATCGCAAGGTTGCATATACGGCGCATACGTTAGGTCATACACATGTATTTGCACAGTTGTTACCAGTCAGCTCCCCTGTTTTCATAGCCAAATGCTGAAAGGCTGATCTGATGAAAACCTCTTCCCAAGTGAGCGTTAGGCAAGGCCTAGGCATCAGGCGCGACGTTTTGATGTGGGAAGCTCCCATCACCTTTAGATGCACACTGGCTCAATGGCACCTCTCTGCTTCCTGGCAGAAGGCAGACAAGCCGTTGCCTTGTCACACTGTTCTCCACCCACAGCAGGTCCCTGTAGGTCAGCGCACACTGAAGCTTCAATGTGAAGTTTTCATGAGGGCCTAAATGACTTGGTCCCATCCTCCACAGTGATACAGATGCCAACATACCATGGCAAGCCAAGAGGACCTGAGATTCTGCGAGCACCACTCAACTTCACTCAGCTTTGAAAGATCTGAACCTCTTTCCTCTCAGAAAAGAGACACCTTCTCATTTTCAAGTCATGTGATGACTTGAAACCTTGAAAATTCATTGAGCTCCCCAACAAACTTCCCCTTAGCACAGCAAATCATCATAGCATCAGAAATTACATGAGACTTTTCAAAGTACAGTTCACGAATGATTGCTCAGCTACTCTAGGTGCTGTACACTAGCAGCCAAGCTCTGGTTTTCCCTCAAATCTAGAGCCACACTTCCAGAGAGGCTCGGTCCTTGACATATGCAAATACTAGAGGGCAGAAAGGAAACTGCTTTTTGTTAAACAAAATCACACAGCTTGAGAGGGATGTTCTAAAAAATAAACAAAAGCCTGGAGACCTGATGAGGCCCCAAGGTTTCGGAGGCTGGGTTATCCTCCTCTTATACTTTGAATGACTAGTCAGAAGATGTGCCTGAGCAGCCTGCCCTGATGGACAGCCCACCTCAGCATCCCCAGCTGGGTGAGACAGAAGAGTTTTCGAGCACTGAAAAGGATCTGTGTCCTCACACAGTGTGGACTTACCACCTACCAGCCCACCCAAACAGGGCCCAGTGAGGTGAATCTGCGCTGCCCAGGCTCTGCCTGCGCTTCCAGGTTGGATAGCAAGCTCCATGGACTTCCCAGAGTTATCACAGGGGAGCAGGGTCTGACTTGCCTGGGCTCTGTTTATTTTTAAGCTTAGCCTGGGAGAATAAAACATGCCGTAGGCTAAACAATTAGCCTTCCAAGACAAATGGTATGGGTCGGACAGATACTAGAGTGTAGCTTCTGATCTGCCAATGAAGTGGGCTACAGCTGCAAGTCATTACACTGAAGTGAAAATAGATTAACTGAATACATAAACTGCCTGATCCTTCTGTAAAACTGAGCAGAGGATTTGTGGGATCCGTAATCCTGGTATTCAGGTCTTTCCTTACACTTGTCGGAGACATCTGCATTTGTTTCAGGCATGTCACACAGCTATTTTCAGCTGAGTCCTCCAATATTGGGGGTTTTAATAAAGGTCTTTGCAACAATGTTTAGCTACACTAGGTGTTAACTACCATGGAGTTTTAGGCAAATGCCTATGTGTATTGCCATTCCCCTTGTGGGGGGTGGTGGAATATTCGTAATGGAATATATACAGTACTACATACTATGTGGAGATCATACTGCTGTGACATTACTGATTACCAAAATTGTCACGTTTCCATTGAAGAAAAAAAGGGATACTTACATTATCATAAAGAAGTGACGGTTTTCAAAGTATCTTTCTCAAGTTATTTTGAAAAATGTCGCTTCTGGCTCACCAGCAAGAGAGGGACCATACGAGTACACACCAACAAGGGAGAATGAGGGAATGCAAGCTATAAAAGAAAGTATTTTGGAAGAGAACTCAGACCCTTTGCCTCTTTGCTAAAAATCTGTGCATCAGAAAGCCTATTATTAGTCTATAATCTAACATCCCTATTGCTTTGGCAAGTAATTGTTAATCTGTTCAGAAATAATAGAGTTGAGTTAAAATCCAGCTGCCACCTTGGATGTTGAAGAGTGAGTGTGACACTCCTGAAAGACAGACACACCTAAACTATTGGCATGTGTCTTGACAGAGGTGAAAATTGCTGCTCTCTTAATGGATTTTGTGTGAGTACACAAAAGAGCTCCTTTAAACCAATTTCCTTTGCTTCTCCATCAAACTCGCAGTTTTAGTCATTTGTTACACAGAATAACCCCTAGGATGCAGGGGGAATTGGCCAGCCCCTTTTCAGTGGTCTGTGGGGACAGGACAAGGGGCAATGGCTGTAAACTGGAGCACAAGAAGATACGCACCAACATGCAGAAGAACTTTTTCCCAGTGAGGGTGACAGAGCCCTGGGACAGGCTGCCCAGGGGGTGTGGAGTCTCCTTCTCTGGAGATATTCAAGACCTGTCTGGACGCCTCCCTGTGCGACCTGTCCTAGGGAGCCTGCTTTGGCAGGGGGGTTGGACCCGATGATCTCTCAAGGTCCCTTCCAACCCTTACGATTCTGTGATTCTATGATAACAATTTTCTGACTTAAAAAAAAATAGTAAACAAGTATATTTTAGGAATTCAGAATTCTGCCATGCTGTAAGAATATTTGTCCTTTGCTTGCAGGGTTATTAAATTTAAAAATAAAATTTTAAAAATACAATTTATGCCAGCAAGGTTATGGAAAGATCAAAACACAAACTGTGTTTTCTTCCCATGCTCAGTTAGTGTTGTGGTCTTGACAGGGTTGTGTGGATGATCAGTTCTGAAAGTTGCACTAAATTTTTCTGGATGTACTTTGTATGCAAGCAGCATGAAAAGCAGGTACCAAATAAGCATATATGTAGGTATCTTCATGGGTTGGCTTTCAGCACTGAGAAAAAGTAAATAATTTTTTAACCAAATTATTTCTTTTCTTCTTCTATTTGTAATTTATTGTAACTTATGGAATATTTTTCTCCCTGTTCTGTGATTTTGTTGGCACACTCAAAAAGGACACTTTGCTATGAAGAATGACCCATTTTGCTTTTTTCTACCTAATGCCTCACCTACCTGACCCAAAACATTGTCTATATTTTTGTCAATCAGGTTTTTCCACCCCTCTGAAATCCCTCTCTTCAGACAGAACAACCGTGCATAGTGACAAGGGTTCTTTATCATAGACTGTTGTGGGTTGGAAGGAACCTCAAAAAAAGTCCTCAACTATCTTACTGCAAACTATTTTATTGCTTAATTGAATATATTTCCTCACTCTCTCTACTTTCTGAGAAAAACAAAACCAAAACCCACCCGAAACTAAATTATAAAACTCCAACCTTATCAGTCAGCTTCACTTCTGCAAGCACAATCCCTTTCATATCTGTTAACTTCAGCATGGAAGCATAATACAGTCCAAAAGAGGAAAGAATAATAATAAAAAGGAATACAGCTCCAGAAACATGCCAAAATACTAACAAAAACATGCACAAAATGCTAACAAGATTCTCTAAATCTTTTGGGGACTACCTAAAGCAAAAACCATTTGAGATTATGAATAATAGGGGATTTTTTTCCCCTTACCAGCAGGATTCAAATAGTCAAACACAGGAGAAGCTTCGATTGTTAAAGCCTAAGCAAAATTGTAAATAAAAGGCAGTGTAAAAGCACTACTGCTTTATAATCCAGCAAAACTACAGGCAGGAATCATGGCACAGAGAGGAAAATAAACACAAGATAAGAAAATCTGTTCAACCATTTTTTGGCTAAAAGGAATTCCTGTTCTTCTCTAAGAGTAATAGTGATGCCACAAGCCCACCTGCATCCTGAAGGTCTTGCACGTCAAACTGGAAAAACCCCAAACATTCTGTGAAACTGGTGCACATTTCTGCTTTAAAACTCATGGCCTTGACTGAAAACAGCACTTGTGGGTTCAGATGTACTTCGTGTACTTTCATGTTTCATTGTTGACCTGAACATGGTGAAAGAGCAACGTGTGTATCTACGTGTATGTACCAGAAATTGCAAAGGATTAAAAATAAATAAATAAAATCCTCAGATTTTAGTAAGCCTGCAGTAACTACTGTAAATAAAATCTTATTACTTGTGAAATATGAGGTCAACAGTTCTGGTCTTAAACAGTTGTTCTCCATTTTCAGGCTAGTTTAATAAAACTGAACATGTCAGTTCCTAAAATATAAATGGCCACCAAGAGACTTGGTCCACAGAAAATATGCAGAGTTTCACACATGGCAGATTTTCTTTTTAAATATTCCTTCTAATGCCAGTAAAAAAGAAATTAAAACAACCCAGTGGAGCGCATCTACCTGATGCAGCCCCTGGTAGCTGCCCCAGGCAGGGGGAGAGGAGCATGCTTTGGATCCCATCAGTTAAAGGGGGGGGGGGGGGGGGG
>VZTU01026648.1:217457-229603 GCA_013400835.1 Zapornia atra
GGGGGGAGTTCAAGCACTCCCAAACCCCTGTCTAGCACCAACTGTGAGCAAATATAAACTCTTCCCTTATAAAACGGCTGCCTGCCCAATCCTAAATCAAGCTCTGTATCTGCAGGAAGAGATTGAACCTGGGTTTAGAAAGGAGAATTTTCAGTAAGACCTAGACATTTTGGAAACTTTGCACATGTTAGGACCTGCCCTAAGAGGAATATGGAAACACACGTGATGGGAACATTTTGGGAAAGAGCAGAGCAGTCCTGAAATGGAAAACTTCACACCTTTCCCAGGCTCTGCTGAGGGCCTCCCACTGAACAGGAGAGCAAGTAAGTTCCTCCAAATTAGACCACAGCACCCACACTTTAAATATACATACAAAAAGTATTTATTCAGCTTTTTTAACAATAGCTGCCAGAATATTGACTGTTCTCAAATATCGAATACCAAACACTGAGTTGCCTGTAAAATTAACTCAAAAGAAATATCCAGATTGGCAGTACTGTCTCAAGGAATTGTTTTGATTTTATATTTTCTAATAGAAAAAAAGTAGGTTGGGTTTGTTTTTTTTTTTTATGAAAAAGATATGTTATTGGGACACACCAGTTTAGCTGAGTCCTGTTTCCTTCCACCATTGATGGTAGGCCTTTGGCTCCATGAATAACTCCAGTAATTTTGAGCAGCAGGAACCAACCTACACACCCTCTACCCCCCAATTCTCATATCTACAAGACTCTAGTAGTAGGTGGTACTGATTATTGTTTTATTTTCTCTGCTTGGGCAGGTTGTAAGTAAAGGAACATGGGAGCCATCTGTTTGTGGATGTTTCATGATAATCTCCCAAATGTAAGCCTCTACAGGCCTATCTCTAGGAAGATAAATTAATTTTATTTTAATTAAAAATTTGATTTCCTAAGAAATTGATTAAACAGATCCCACTTCCTACCATGCCCTTCCAGATACAATTTCCTACTCACCAGTAGCAAACTGATCTTCCAATGCTACCATCAGACCAGATTTAACTCCTGAATATTTTATCTAAGTGAATCATGTAGGAAACTAATGGGGTGGGAGTGGAGGGTGGTGGGGTATTTTGCTTACCAACATCTATCATTAGTATGAGTTTACTATCTGTAAGCTACTTGTTCATTACATTCTATCATTCCTATAAGTTCATTCCTAAAAGTTACTTACTTTCCTGCTTTCTTTCTGCTTTAGTCTAGCTACTGCCTTCATTTAATAGAACCCACCCACCCCACCCCACCCCCGGCTCTGGCAGAGGCATCATCAGGGTAAGGAAGGCATTTCAGAACCTTTTTAGTGTCGTGATCAGAATATAACATCTGTCTTCTCCTTCCCACCAGTCACAAATTGCACTAGAATTCAGTAGCCTGCAAAAGACACAGTCCTTTGGGGTCTTGGACCACCCCCTGCTGCTGCATCAGACACGTGGGGTATAGTACTGGGAATATATGGGAAGTGTTTGACTTCCCTTAGCCCTTATACCTGGAAGCAAAGCAGTGCTCCCAGTAGGACAGCAAACACAAATCAAAGCAGCCCTGTTTCTGGACATTTACTACCTGAAATTTCACCTTTTTGAAACATCATGAGCACAATTTTGAGCAAACTTCAGAATGAAGAAAAAAGAGAAGGAAGATACTGGGTTATTTCTGCTCCATTACTGACAAAGGGCACTGGGCTTTCATCGTTACCAGAGAAATGGTCTCTGTTTTCCTTTATTCACAGAAGTTTTATTTAAAGTTAAGCTGCTTGACAAAACCATTGCTGAAAGGTGAATGTTGATAACCTGGCATAGGTACAGTCCACTCAAGCCTAAATTAAAACTTGCAATATATTTTTTCCCTTCTGTACAAATAAAAAGCCATTCAATCTCAAGTTCTGAATGCCTAATAAGAATTCAGTTTTTGAAGATGTTGAGTGCTTCTCAATTTATCTGACTCCACGCTGATCATCTCTTGGTTCTCCACCAGCTTTAAGGGGAGCTAGGCAAACTTCCTAGAAATGACACTCAGCAACACTACCACCACTTCATAGCAGGTTCCTGACTGAATTAACTTTTGTTGTGTTAAAATAAATTGCTGCAACAACCTAAGAAAAAGCGAAGTTGATTTTTCACTTTATTACAGCTAGCCATGCTAGCATTCTAGCTGCTCTTCTCTGATTACATTTTATTGAGTCTGGCTTGTGATATGGAAAAAGATCCCATTAGGAACTGACCTAATCCAATCATGCAAAGAGCCCACAGGCTTAACTGAGAGGTTGGCCCTGTATCATCCATCTATCAAGAGTCCTGTGTAATTGTTGTCAAGTAATACAGGGCATTGATAGAGCCACAGACTCTGAAAGGAGTTCAGGTATAAAGCATTTCTCGATCAATAACAACTGCAATTATTTATCTTGTTGGAAGAAAAAAGCAAAAATAAAAATCCTTATTCCCTTTCCCTGGTTGGAAACGTGGCCAGATACCTGATGACACACAAAGCTGTCACGGTTCAATTAACAGGACAGGCAAGAGCAGAAGCTACATCGCTGCTCCTTCTCAGTCATCCAGTGGAGCTGCTGTTGGGGCTGGGCAGCCCTCCCATCCCAACCTCACGCTCAGAGCTTGCTGATCCTCCCACAGCTTTCAGCTGTTTCCTCGTAATGTGGGAGACCATGCAACCCTGTTTTCACTGAGCGAATGCATTCAGCTGTCAAGTCAGTAAATGATCTGAATTTTGGCAGCGCTCATCTGCAATATAATTGTTGACAGAGCAGTATAAAGGCTGAGTCTGCTGCCTATGACCCAAGACAACCTTCATAGAAAAGCTGCTGGAGGCAGCAGCAGAGAATGAGCAAACATAGCACTGGGTGGTTAGGGATGCCACGCAGGGCGCCCGCTCCCCTGCTCTGGTTTTGCCTTGCTAGGTACGGCCCTGTCAGTACAGACAGTCTTTCACAACAGATGGGAGACTGTTTGGTGCTCCTGGAACCACACACCACACAGACACATATACCCGCCCTCCTGCTCCTCCCCAGTGCTGACATTGGGTCCTCGGGCCCTGCTGAGGAAGCTGAGGTCATGCTAACACAGGCCTCTGTCTCTGGATTTGAGCTGGGTTCTGGATGCCTGGCTGGGAGAAGAGGCAAAGTGAGCAAGTCAGCTTGCAAAAGAGAGAGGGACAAGCACAGACCGGATGAGTGCCTGGCAAGTGTAATATTCCACAGACAGGACCTCAGCAGGGATTGCCTGAGCCCAGACAGGCATTTCTATGCAATGCAAAAACAGTTCATGCCCTTAAAGTATCATCCTGATCAAAACCCAGATTGCTTGTGTAGGCATAAAGAAATTAAAACACCAGTTCCCTTCCATTAGTATCCGAGCACCGAGGTGACAGAGGTGGGGGGCACACAGCCATCCTGTCCTCTATCCAGAAGACACGGTTAGAGTAGCTCCCTCCTACCACTTCTTCCTGTGATAGCCAGTACCCAATACAACTCAAACTAAAAAAGCCAGCGATGCCTGTAGTCACAGAGTTGAGTTAGGGACCAGCTGTACAAGTTGAATGTAGGTAAGTCCATAAAATAGCTCTGACATAAAGCATTTGGAGGTCCTGGCAGACAGCAAGGTGAATGTGAGTGAAGCAATGAAGACAAACCATGTCTTGGACTGCAGCAGGTCAAGGGATGCTTTCTAGGGCAAGCCTGGAATACTGTGTCCAGTTTTGGGGCGTGTGTGTGTGTCCCCACTGCAAGAGAGCTACTGAAAAACTGGATAGGGCCCAGTGAAGGCCTACCAGGGTGATTAGATAATTGGAGAATGTATTATAGGAAGGACAGTCGAAGGAACAAAGCTTGAGAAGAAAAGGCTCAGAAGATCTAGTTGCAACCTGCTGATACGTAAAACAAATAATTTTTTAAAATTAGTTCTAGAGAAAGCAGAGGAACACTTCTCATGTGGATGTGTTCTAACACAACATGAGGTAACAGGCACTAGCTGCTTCAGGGGAAAGTACATCTGGATGAAGAAAAAAAATTCTTCACCGTAAGAGCAACTGGAGATTGCTCAGAGAAGGGATGGCATCTTCTTGTTGCAAATAATGAAGGCTCAGCTTGTTCATGTCCTAGATAACCTAAGCTAAGGCCTGACACCTCAAGGCTTGCAACAAAATATCAGGCCACATGATTTCATAAGTTCCTTCCAACCTGGACTTTTCTGTGGTCCTAAATCAAAACCAAAAGCAAGGAGTGGGAGAGGCAGGGGAAGCAGTATTTTTCTCTAAATTAAGATATTTCCACAAATTAAGTTTCTTCACTCAATTTAGTAGCAATCCTTTTTTTAAGTAATGCAACTCTCAATTTTTTTAAAAAAGGGACAGCAACAGCCATCGATGTATTGTGAGGGTGACAGAGCACTGTGACAGGCTGCCCAGCCAGGGTGTGGAGTCTCCTTCTCAGAAGACATTCAAAACCTATCCGGATGTGATCCTGTGAAACCTACTCTAGGCGATCCTGCTTTGGCAGGGGGGTTGGACTAGATGATCTCCAGAGGTCCCTTCCAACCTCCAGTGTTCTGTGATTCTGTGATGTAACTTGCTGTGCACAATTTAACTGCTGGGTTGAAAAACCACATAGCTTGTTGGAGCTTTTTTTTTAAAGTTAAGATCCAATTCAGCATCAACAGCAAACAGCTTAAGCAATCATCAGTAGTGCAAATCATTATTTTATCCTAAATGCCACATTTAAGTGACTCCAGTTTTGAAAAAGGGGAATTCCACACAACTTCCCTGCAGCACTGTAAGGGAAATCAGAGGATGGAGCTGCCCAGCATCCACAACCAGGTGAAATGACAAGCACTTTCCTGAGACAGAAACCCCAAGAAATGTCTAACAACAGGTTTTTGATGAATTACCCAATCAAAATCAACACACATGAAAGAAGAAGATTGTCAAGATGATTTACTAACAAAGATGAGACTCCAGGACCATCTTAATAAGGGTGAGTGTTATACATTATTTCTACATTCAAATTTGGAGGGAGAAAAAAATAAGTCCTGCACAGTCTTAGAAGAAACAAGATGTTATGTTAGGTGGTTACACCGTCCCCATGCCAGAAACCACTAACAAAACATCATTAAGACATAGAACAGATTAAAGTATCCCTAAATTCAGTGCTTTTCCAGGGACAGTAACAAGTTTCAGTACTTCCACAGCTTTTCAGTTTCCAAGTTCACTTGTACAGTGTGAATGCTTATCATAAGCCACACATATTTTTTAAATACCCCCCTGAAAGCTCAGTTTCTTGTTGCCTTATGTAGTTAGGAAAAGAAATTTGAATAGTGAAGTAACGTTCAACTGGAATCAGAGCTGGGCAGAGACTTGGGCTCACCAACTGCTCTTACTGATGTTCTGAACTTAAAGCTCAGACAATGTCACGCTCCTGTTTCTCCTCTAAAATCAAAGCAGCACAGCAAGCATTTAATTCTCTGAAGTCTCTCTAATGGGAACAACAACAGGGCAGCAGAGAGCTCTTCACAGGTATCCAGCAGGAGAGGAAAGATGCACCTGGGGTGGAGTGTGAGGTACCTTGTCAGGTCTCCCATTGGGAAACAACAAAGAAAAAGGAGAATAAAACCCACACACACTGGGAGAAAGCAAGATTTGGGAGATGAGGGAGAGAGAAAATTATTTCTAAAATGACATAAAGGACAGGAGGGAACAGGAGGAAGCTTTGGCAATTAAAAAGGAGATGACAAAAATAATTAGGGAAAAAGCCTAAATGACATGTAGGAAGGAGAACACGGTTCGTTTGCTTATGTTGCTGTGCCTCCCTTGCCGAGCTGGGGAGGGGAAGGAGAGGAGAGCAAAGCATGTTATGGAGAGCAGAGCGATGGGGGAATACTCTGGCTGGCTGATGCAGGCTGTGGGAGGAACTGCCTGGCAGCTCTGTGTTTCCCCCGGTTTGATCTCTGAAAGCCAGCACTAAAGTAAATATATGCTCCTGTGGAAGTTCAGAGATGTCCCTGGAGCTCATTCATTTTCTAACCTTTTACCAGCTGCTGGCCTGAAATGGTAGGAGTTCACTTTAAGCCAGACTGGATTTCAAAGGAAAGGTCCCAGAGGTGACAAGCCGCTCATTAATTCACTGTAGTGCTTTAGTGCTGGAGGAACTGTTTTAAACCCCACAACCTGAAACTATTTAGAGCCACCAAATGATTGTATCACGAGAAGCCACCACACACTTCCCCATCTACTAATGTTAACATCTCGCTATGTAATCTGCTGATAGAATTAATGAAGAAAAAGGAGGAGACTGGCATTTTATTAAGAAATGCTAATCAACCTGTTTTTGAAGTGTCCCTCATTTGCATTACAAACATTATTATGAAAATTCAGCATTATGCTTCTCCGTGCAGCATTGTACTGCTCTACTGAACATCAAAAATATTCACTTCCTTACAGCAGGGAAAAAAAGGGGAATGAAAAATCATGATCAAAGATAACTTCAATTACTTGTTAATTTCACCTTAATTCCACTCCTGGGATAATAAGCCTTCCTCATAAGTTTCCTTCCCTGTAACAAATTCTGATATATGCTTAAAGGCCCCTAAATATATTCCCACAAGAAGTACATGAATAAATATGCAACAGTGTAATTTACATAGCCTTCACCACAAGCATGGTAGAACTGTTCATAAACTCACTACTGTTTACTGTCTGAAAAACTCATTAAACTTGCCTTTCAATAGAGGAATGAAACTTATTTTTTAATTTATTAGGCATATTCTCATTGGTCTTCTAGTCAACATCATCATGAGGGATGCAGAGAGACGCGCTTATTCTCCCATAAAAATAAAGACAGCACAGAAAAATCAGAAGCATGTTCTTCTGATGGTACATCAAAACTTCACACAGTCATTCCAGAATAAAATACTACTTCTGCAGTCATTACTTTGGTAAGTTGATATGATGAAAAACTAATTTTAGTTGGTTTCTCTGTTTATCCACCGTTTGTTCCTGAGTTCTGTTACTATAATTACTAATTCCTTCCCTCGCTGCAGAGATTCGGGTAAACTGACTTGACTTGCTCATCAGCTCTATAAACAGGTAGAAAATTAAATGATTGAACTTGAAAAAGCAGACAGTGAATTGACAGATCTCAGTTAGAGGCTTCCTGAAAACATTTCTCTTTTGAGGAACTGGTGAGCTCTGGAGGAAGGAAAAAAAGCTTCATCTTGGAAACTTCTTGACCTGCTCTACCTGCAAACACAGACTATATAGAGTGGGATTTCTAAAATTTTCCATGAGACCAGACAAACTCAAGAAGAAAATTTTTAAAAGACACCATACCATCAACATCATATATCTTCTCTGCCTATGACTGAAACTTAATTGATCAAACAGAATGACAAGACAGCTAAACCCCAGTAAACACACAGAGCTATTTCTTAAAACATAAATCTTTAGAAAGGAAAAGCAAGTTCATCTCACCTTCTACATAGAAAAATACCTATTAATCTCTTTTGAGGGGAGTGGGGGGTGTAGTCCTCCAGCCACTCCAGACTTGGTCTTTGAGAGCACAAGTCAGAGCAATGCAGAGCAGAGCTAAGGGAATGCTGAAGGATGCTTTGTCACCCTCTCTGTTTAGCAGTGTAAATGCCCCCAGAAACGCTGTGCTTTTGCTTCTACATATCTACTATCAGGTGCAATATGCACCTATTTTCTTTGGAAATAAGGATCATTTCAGAGATAGGAAAGGAAACTTGTGTTAGATTCCATGTTATCTGTTTGGGAGAGTAGGACCATGTCTCTATCAAACCAAAACATGGATGTTTCTGTAGGATCTCAGCCACCACACTAAAGCAATGGGTTCCCTAATTCTTTCAGCATCCACACTTAGTAAAATAGCATTTCACACTGGGCCTTCACATGAGCAGGACTGAACTTTAAGCATATAAAGGGCAATCCGAAGACATGGCTAGTGATGTGAGAATGACTAAACCATCTCCCCTGATTGTCCCCAAGCTCTGTTTCCCCACCATTTTAATTCCATGGGCAAAATTGCTGACCTAATGAAAAGCCAGAATACACAGTCCTCTGCTGCTGCAGATGCTTTCTCTGTACAGAGAGTTTTCAAAATTTTCTCCCTACCTGAAGAACAGGCCAAGGATCATGTGGCTTTAGTGTGTTAGGAAGGGGTCTCACTTGCAGCCTAATAAAGTGATAGATTCAGCAGCACCTTATGGGATATAGATAAAACATTATTTACTCAACTGACTTAGTTTCTAAATCACAGATATTGGTCCCTGCAATCAACATGACTTGAAACACAGCCTGTTTGCGTAACAAAGTTCTGTGATATGTTTTCTGGATTTATATGACTTTTGAGTTGTTTTCTCTGCCACAGAAACCTCCCAAGGATATAAAAGCCCAGGTAAATCGGCACATGATTTGTCGAACAAGCTGCATTCTTTTTATTCAGCAATTTCCATTCACAGTATTTAGACATGCCAGACCTTAGGGAGCTATCTGAGAAGCTACTCAATTCTGCTCTCCCCTTCTCTCCTAAAAACACGCACTTGTATTATTGAGGACTGTGATTTAGGAGACAGGAATACAGCAGACACCTTGAACCATGCAGATTTTCCCTTTTTCCCTCTGAGGCTTCCATATTGTAAGTGACAACACTGGCTCTTCCAGTGGGCACTTCAACTTTTATTGGGGTGTGTGGTGGTTTTGGACCTAACTAAAGGCCCAATACCCACCAAGCCGCTCGCTCACTCCCCCCTTCAGCCGAAAAGGGGGAGAAAATAGATATTAGGAGGCTTAGGACTTGAGATAAGGACAGAGGGATCACTCTCCAATTAGTGCAATGGGCAAAACAGACGCAGCACAGAATAAAGGAAAGAAAAAGGTGATTTATTACTACTTACTACAACTACTACACCCAGTGAACCGGAACGAGATAAGAAGCGGCCAGGTCTTCAAGCACCTTCCCCCCACCCCTCCCTTCTTAGCAAACTTAAAACTTATCCCGATTTTACTCCCTTCTTCCCCCCCCAACATGGCGCGGGGAGGGGCAGGGAATGGGCAGTGGGGTTCCGGTGATTCCCAACAAGCTGCTTTTCTTCCCCAGATATTATCACTTCTACTTCCTCCCCCCACCCCTCGCCTCTTCGCACTCATGACTTTAATCAGAGATTCGCTCCCTTCTTCCCTCCCGTTCGCAGTACAGGGGGGGCAGGGAATGGAGAGTGAGGGGTTTCAGTCCGTTCCTCCCAAGCTGTCTTCCATCTCAGCTGTGGGGGGGGGCATTCCACATACACACACCCTTCCCCTGCGGCACCGTGGGGTCCCACCCACGCGAGAGTCGTGTCCACGACCTTCTGCAGCGTGAGTCCTCTCTATCGGGGAGTCATCCCCTCACCACAGGCCTCTCAGCAGGACTCTCCCCTCCATAGGGTGCTGACGTCCGGGTCCAGACCCCCCGGCCTGGTCACCCGCAAAGTCACAAGTCCCTTGGCAAACCTGCTGAGGCGTGGATCAATCTTCACAGGCATAGTTGTCTCTGCTCCCCGTCCTCATCCATGGGCTTCGGGGGGACACCCGTTTCACCATGGACTCCACCACGAGCTGCAGGGGAAACTTTCTCTTCACATTCTTCATCCCCCTCTCCTGCGGGCCTGGCCTTGGCGTCTGTGCAGCTTGTTACATCTTCTCACTCCCGCTCCGGTGGCAAAGTGCGCCTGCCAGCAGTTTTTTTTCTCCTATATGTGATTCACAGAGGCGCTATGACCAGCTCTGATAGGCTTGGTCTCAAATTTGGCCTTGACTGTACCAGTGTTTTTCAAAACATGGGGCTTGCAGAAAGCTGTAACTGCAGCCTACAAGAGCCACTGAAGCAGCAGTTACACTAAACTGCAACAGGGTGCTACTTCACTGTTTTGTCTTCTAAGGTTCAACTGCTCTAGCAGTCCTTAATTAAGGTGTTGTCTGTTCTTTTTTTTTTTTTTTACTGCATAGCAATCTAATAAATGCTAGGAAACAATAATCTACTAAACAGCTGAGTTACTGGAAAAAGAATCAAGAGGAAGAAAAAAAACCAACCCAACATTTGTGTAGATGCAGGCAAAGCCACTACTTAGATGGCTCTTGTACAAGCACCTGGAACCAGACTCATCAAAGGAACAAGTTACATTTGTGGATTCAATCTTTTGCCAGCTGCTTTGTGCTTATTTTGGTTGGGGTTTGTTTTGATTGGGCTTTTTTCCCCCCTTTGGTGCTAATTCACCACACTCACTTCATTAATTCTCTTGGCTTCCCATTCATGTTGAGGGGCTTTTTTAATCGATACTTTAAACACCAAGGGCTTGATCCAAAGCCAACAGGGGCCAATGAAAAGTTACTTTGACTTCAGTAGAATGCAAGCACCAGAATTACATTAAGTAACTAGTCTTCATTGTAGATTGACTACAAACAAAAATCCCTCCAAAACAACCAAAAAAAAATTTGAAATTACAGCTTTTTAATAATGCTTCAATACTGCTTTAATCACATAGACATTTGCTCTGGGACTCTTGACTGCATATACCAAAATTCAAACAGAAGCTATGATTTTTGTCTCATTTACCCAACAGTGTAAACAGAAAAACATACATTATAGCAACTATATTAAAACTATTCTACAGCACTTCAAAGGACAAGTCTCAATTTAAACCTCCATTTCTTATAGTCTGGATTTCAACCAGGATACCTGGGGCTAATAATTAAACTCCACAGAAATTACAGAAAGGGAACACTGGGAAGGAAAAAAAAAAAAGTCAATAAAGAAACCTTTTAGAGGAATGTATCTCTGGAACAAATGGTTGCAGTATTCATTCTATTAAACTGTACCTTAACAAGAGAAGACCTTAAGCCAGTCCTTTGCATAAATGCTGCAGGTGCTACCGAACAGCTTCCTACCACTTGGAAGATGCAGTGTCATTGCAGGGGGCTTTAAGGCCTTTTAAGTGACAAAAAATAAGATCACACTTAAGTTTACTGCTAATCACAGCATTAACTCTCATTCACAACATTGCACTGCAGTAACTGCCAGTGATGGATGCTGAAGATGAAACACCAAGACTTTCCTGTCCTGCCTGCCTAGGGAAGTTCCCTTATGCTGCCATTCGGGGTACCTCACTTTATTCTTTTTTAATTCTAAAAATAACTCCTCAAATGATAACCTCAGGGTGGTACCTCAAACTTGCATGAAACTGCACAGAGCGAGGGTAACTATTCCCCCCATTTATCATCCCTTTGTTTCTGACTTGACAGGGATGATAGCCTAATGTTTTTTCCTCTGCATTAATAGAACATTCACGTCACATCAAATTCCAAAGTCATTACTTAGTATATTCACCAGATCTACTTTCATAAAGCAATAACTTGATCACTGGCTTTTTAAAGTGCCAATTCAAAACAGAGAAACAGGTGTTGTTTAAACAGCATAATCATTATTCTAATTGATACCTTATAGCTAGCACTAGAGAAGAGGGAGTAACTCTGAGCACTGAACTCCCACGTACATTTTAGCTCGAGCGTCTCTCACTCAGCATTTCAGGCACAAGAGTTGCTGGTGTGCGAACAAGAACAGCTCCAGCTATCGCTTGCAGGTCTCTAGCCTCATGAATGTCTGGTATTGATTGAGCTCCCAAACGCTAAACTATCAGACTTCCTCGCTGCGGGAGAGCTGTGGAGGAACAGGAACTCCAGCCAGAGACAGGATCATTAAATGAACCAACTCTGAAAGGACCCCTTGCCAAAAATAAAAGTGCCTGCCACGATTCTGTACCCTGCAGGTCTAAATCTGCTCCAGGAGATTCAAAACCCTTTGATATTGGAAGGTATGTCAATCTAAATCCCAAAGCCTGCGAGGCAGAGAGATGGAGGGAACTGGGGTTAAAAAGAGGCTGCGCCGCAGGCCCGGGAAGCCAGAGGATTGCAGAAAGTGTCTGAAGCTGGAGAGTGGAGCTCAAATCACTTCTCTGGTAATCTGGCATGGGTTCTGCTGATTAGACCTGCAACTCGTACCAGGCTCTGGACTGGACGTAAACATTTCTCCCACGTTATATCAGGGACAGTATGGAGCACAGACAAAAAAGAAGTTTTCTG